>OZ005744.1:52522714-52758627 GCA_963930735.1 Dioctria linearis
GAGCCCCACATAAGATGCGGGAACGGAATCTTGAAGAAGCCGGACGCCATTTTTGAGAAATATGGTACTGTGATAGTCACGGATGTAGTCGTGAACTGGGAAGGGGACATAAGACTCACGACCCAGTATGTGAACAAGGGGGCTATATACGGTGATCCGGATTTCGTGAAAAAGCTCACCCAAATGTACCCGGGAAAAAATATCTATGTACTACCGTTCATAATCGGGGGACAAGGTACCTGGTGTTCAAGTAATAAAAGAGTAGCTGATAAACTGCAACTTACGAACAAAGAAGAGGAGGATGGATGACGCACTATCACTTCATGACAACTGTCTGGCGCTCAAGAGGAAGAGGAAGACGCAGCACTCCACAGTAAAGAAGGAAAATCAGGTCCTACTGCCAAGGTCAAAGTAGTAATGATCAGTCGACATTCAATGTATTTAATAAAAAATAAGTATTTTATATCAATCTATGTTAACTCCAAGTTAATATTTAAGTAATACAAATTCTGTATAAATAGAAGAAATAAGACTGAATAAATACCTTATAGCCAAATGCCTCGTCATCTAACTAGTGACGCGCATGAATGGATTAACGAGATTCCTACTGTCCCTATCTACTGGGGGGAGGAAAGCAGTCTGTGAAGCGCAATGCTGAACAAGGTGAAAGCTGTATAAGAGGAAAGCATGCATACTTGATAGATGGAATTTGTTGGTTTGTTGTTGAGCATTTTGATGTTTTTGTTGATCGCTTTGGCATCTCCCAGGAGAGTGCGTACAGTAGTGTGGTATAGTTAGCTGAGCTCTATGGGCACGAATTGGTACTTCCCACGGGGAGGTAACTTTACCCTAGTGACATTGAAATTGAAATTTTTGGCTGTGTGGGTACTGTAGTAGATGCTAGGCAGATGGCCCATGATGCAATTGAAGTTATGTACTCATGGAAGTTAGAATAATAAAATCTTAGACATAGTGGTGCGAGGAGTGAGGTGATGAATAAGTTGATGAATAACGGAAATCAGGTATGTATGTTAGTAGTTTTATATGGTTAGTATGCATGGTCAGCTATATGATCCAAATGGTGAATCACTAATCCTATCCAGATTGAATTGGGCATATTTTAACCTCTGCCAGCGTCCAAAAGATTGTATTACCTGTATAGGACAAGTACAATTCTTTTGGACACTACTAATAAGATCTAGGCCCGAACGAAGTTACCAGTACCGTTTAAAAAAATATCTAGCATGAAAGATTGAAACTGGGAGTATTCATGGTCCGTTGATCATGCTTTACGAAAGCCATGCCAAATGGATGGCCCGACATTGGATAACTTGGTACTACGGGGTTAGAGGAGCCCTGGATAAAAAGGTTTTTCCACCCCAACTTGGGATGTGGCCCCTTTATGGCAGCATCGTTGTGGCTGTGGTATAGGGTGCCGTGACCCCAGATCGGCAGAGATGGGATAGGTCTCGCTTCTACCAGTAAGTTGATGTCATGTCATGCAATCTGATTGATCTTTACAATCCGTGCATGAAGAATGCCGTGAGATGAAGCCATACTTGGCAGGTGCTCACGTAAAATCCTGACAACTTTCTGTCCCTATCTACTATCTTGCGAAACCACAGCCAAGGGAACGGGCTTGGAATAATCAGCGGGGAAAGAAGACCCTGTTGAGCTTGACTATAGTCTGGGATTGTAAGGAGACATAAGAGGTGTAGCATAAGTGGGAGATGCATAGCTTTCGGATTATGTTTTCGCCAATGAAATACCACTATTCTTATCGTTTCCTTACTTACTTTATAAAATGGAACGTGTTTCATTTACTTAGCCATTATACGGATATATTTTTATAATATATTTTATGGTATTTTGTTTTGATGCAAGCGTCTTGTTCAAAGTACTCAAGAGTTTGTTATATAACCTATACAAATATTCAATGAAATTATATTTTAAACAGATTTTTCTTTATAGAGGATTTGATTTTTTATATATAATAGTATATTGTTATTTGGTATGACTCTTACACTCTGGTATGATCCAATTCAAGGACATTCCCAGGTAGGTAGTTTTACTGAGGCGGTACATCTCTCAAATAATAACGGAGGTGTCCCAACGCCAGCTCAGTGCGGACAGAAACCACACATAGAGCAAAAGGGCACATGCTGACTTGATCCCGGTGTTCAGTACACATAGGGACTGCAAAAGCACGGTCTATCGATCCTTTTGGTTTAACGAGTTTTTAAAAAGAGTTGTCAGAAAAGTTACCACAGGGATAACTGGCTTGTGGCGGCCAAGCGTTCATAGCGACGTCGCTTTTTGATCCTTCGATATCGGCTCTTCCTATCATTGTGAAGCAAAATTCACCAAGCGTTGGATTGTTCACCCATGCAAGGGAACGTGAGCTGCGTTTAGACCGTCGTGAGACAGGTTAGTTTTACCCTATTGATGATAAATGTTATTACGACAGCATTCCTGCGTAGTACGAGAGGAACCGCAGGTTCGGACCAATGGCACAATACTTGTTCGAGCGAACAGTGGTATGACGCTACGTCCGCTGGATTGTGCTTGAACGCCTCTAAGGTCGTATCCATGCTGGCCAGTAATAATAGTAATGAGGCAATTGTATTGTATGGCAATAAACCAATTCAAGTTTATAATTTTAAATTATAAACGATATCGGATGACTATGATGCCAATGTTTTATATAACAAAGTTTATATGGGTTGTATGAAAGTAACATCTATATATAACTAGTTATATAAAGAAACTTTATATAATACGATCACAATGTCTAGAATCAATTGTAAACGACTTTGGTAACGGGCGAGGTGCTGTAAGTGGTAGAGCAGCTGACATACTGCGATCCACTGAAGCTTAAACTTTGCTTGATGATTCGAATTAAATCGTCTATTTATGATATCATTATATCATTTTTTACATAAAAATGGAGATCTAAGGACCTTTATAACACTTGGCAAGCCTAGAAAAAGTTATATAACAAAGTTAATATGGGTGTATGAAAGTAACACCTGTATACACTATGTTATATAAAAACAAAAACTAATTGCGAATTAAGAATTGTAAAATGCTTTATTAATGGGCAAGGTGTTGTAAGTGGTAGAGCAGCTAACAAACTGCGAGCCACTGAAGCTTAACCTTTGCTTGATGATTTCAAGTAAATCATCTATTTATAATATCATTTTATATAAAGATTGGACATATAAGCGCCCTTATAAAACTTGGCAAGCCAAGAAAAGTTATATAACAAAGTTAATATGGGTGTATGAAAGTAACACCTGTATATACTATGTTATATAAAAACAAAATCTAATTGCGAATAAGGAATTGTAAACTACTTTAGTAATGGGCAAGGTGTTGTAAGTGGTAGAGCAGCTAACAAACTGCGAGCCACTGAAGCTTAACCTTTGCTTGATGATTTCAAGTAAATCATCTATTTACATTTAAAGAAGAAATCAGTCATATACATATTAGTGCCCTTATAAAACTTAGATATGTTCATATGGAGCGGGTCATATTATATGAAAGAAGCCAATATAAAGGAAGACAAAAATTTTTTAATTGGTAAAATTCTTTACTCTACGATAATTCAGCAAGAATTTTGCATACATTCAAAATACCATTAAAATTATCTATACTGTACGGCAGGAGCATTTGTGATTTTCGATCTTCTATCGTCGGTCTGTTAAAAATTGATACCTACTTTTTTCCTTAAAAATAAAGCCGGTGCGTTTCTTCAATATCTCGCCCATATATCAACTAATTTTAATGATTCACAGGTTTATTTGGGGTAGGAGACTCTGATCTATCAAGTAGAGCACTTCCTTTCCCGATCCAGTAAACCACGTCACAAAATTTTTTTCAAATTATACATATGCCTGCATATTGATTATTTTTTCACGATTTTTTTTCTGCGACATTCTATAGTGAATTTCACCCCCTTGGAGGGTACCTACCCCCCCGCCAAAATTTCCCCCGAAAAAATCGTTTCTGTGCATGAATGATAGCTACTGATTTTATAAGTAGAACTGCATACTCAATTTTCCGATCGGACACCACAGTACCGAGCTATAAATTTTAGGTGCAAGTTTGAACGGCGAATGCTCCCGAACTATGTAACCTTTTGATTTCCGGTTTTTTGTAGATGTGCTTATATATTTTCCTTAGTGCAAATGATTGAGGTAGAATGCCTTCAAACAAAATTTCAGACATAGAGGAGGCATGTAAGTAGCTCATATTGTAACCTCTATGCCGTGAGTTTCATAGTACTCCCGCTAGGTGGCGCAAAGTGCGCATGGAAAATTCTTTCAGTTTTATTTTTTTTTAAATAGGTAAATAACACCCTATGCTGCTGAAATTCTGTATAGGTAATCTTGTGATAAGCGGTCATCCACTAAAAATTAAAAAAATTGGATTTATTTGAAATTCGTAGAAGAAATTTTCCAAATGAAGCTTTTCGATAAAAATTTTGGCCGTGGTAAAAGATTTTTTGCAACGCAAGAAGGAGGGGTGGCAAATAGTCTCAAAAAATCGTAAAAAAATCAGAAAAAAATAATCAAAAGGAACTTTTAAAATCGGATAATATTTGGGCGAATTGTGGGGTGGGGATGAATGAATTTATATGTACAAATATGTGATTTGAAAACTTTGTTTGAACCAAGTGTACTCCATCGAAAATGTAAGTGCGTAGTTTTATAGTACTCACCGACTCCTTTCATATGATATGCGACATTCTATAGTGGACTTCACCCCCCTTGGTGAGGTAGCCCATTTGGCGCATTTTCGATGTTTGCCACATGAATTTATAAGGGAAGGTATAAAGCTTTTGAGAATTTTATAAGGAACACATGAATAAATGTTGATTTGCCACTATCCATTTTCATACACTACACACCAATTATAATCATGTGCTCATACTAGAAATCGCATGAATTTATAAAGAAAGGTATAAAGTTTTTGAGAATTTTATATGCAACACATGAAAAAATTTTGATATCCCACTATCCATTTTCATACACTACACACCAATCCTAATCATATGCTTATACTGGAAATCGCATTTTCGATGTTTGCCACATGAATTTAGAAGGAAAGGTATAAAGTTTTTGAGAATTTTATAAGGAACACATGAAACAATGTTGATTTGCCACTATCCATTTTCATACACTACACACCTATCCTAATCATGTGCTTATACTGGAAATGGTATTTTCTATGATTGCTACATGAATTTATAAGGGAAGGTATAAAGCTTTTGAGAGTTTTATAAGGAACACATGAAAAAATGTTGATTTGCCACTATCCATTTTTTTACACTACACACCAATCCTAATCATATGCTTATAGTGGAAATCGCATTTGCGAAAAAGAGAAAATCTATAAACTCATTTCCCAATTTTTGTATGGGACACAGGAATTTTTTTTATAAGGAAAGAGAAAAACTTTCTCAGTAAAAAATCAATATATGTTATGCCATTCCTTATAAATTCATATAAGTTATTATGTATAAAAATTTCAAAGTTCCATATAAAGTTAGGGCGGAAGTGTGGCAGAGCAATAGAATTTTATTACGAAAAATTTGGAAATGGTTTAATTGAAATTTTTTTTTCGCAAAACCGATTTCCGATAAAATGATATGACTACGATCGTTGTGTAGTGTCTGAGAATAGATAGTAGCAAATCAAAATTGTTCATATGTTCCTTATAAAAATCAATATATGTTATGCCATTCCTTATAAATTCATATAAGTTATTATGTATAAAAATTTCAAAGTTCCATATAAATTCACGACGGAAGTGTGGGAGAGTAATAGAATTTTTTTACTGAGAAAGTTTTTCTCTTTCCTTATAAAAAAAATTTCTGTATCCCATACAAAAAATTTGGAAATGATTTAACTGAAAATGTTTTTTCGGAAAACCGATTTCCGATAAAATGATATGACTACGATCGTTGTGTAGTGTCTGAGAATAGATAGTAGCAAATCAAAATTTTTCATATGTTCCTTACAAATATCAATATACGTTATGCCATTCCTTATAAATTCATATAAGTTATTATGTATAAAAATTTCAAAGTTCCATATAAATTCACGGCGGAAGTGTGGGAGAGTAATACAATTTTTAACTGAGAAAGTTTTTCTCTTTCCATGTAAAAAAAACTCCTGTATCACTTACAAAAAATTTGGAAATGATTTAGTTGAATTTTTTTTTTTGCAAAATCGATTTCCTATAAAATGATATGACTACGATCGTTGTGTAGTGTCTGAGAATAGATAGTAATAAATCAAAAAATTTTCATATGTTCCTTATAAAAACCAATATATGTTATGCCATTCCTTATAAATTCATATAAGCTATAATGTAGAAAAATTTCAAAGTTCCATATAAATTCACGGCGGAAGTGTGGGAGAGTAATACAATTTTTAACTGAGAAAGTTTTTCTCTTTCCTTATAAAAAAAATTCCTGTATCCCATACAAAAAATTTGGAAATGATTTAATTAAACATTTTTTTTCGCAAAACCGATTTGCGATAAAATGATATGATTACGATCGTTGTGTAGTGTCTGAGAATAGATAGTAGCAAATCCAAATATTTTCTTGTGTTCCTTATAAAAGTCAATAGATGTTATTCCATTCCTTATAAATTCATATAAGTTATTATGTATAAAAATTTAAAAGTTCCTTATAAATTAACGGCGGAAGAGTGGGAGAGTAATAAAAATTTTTTACTGAGAAAGTTTTTTTCTTTCCTCATAAAAAAATTCCTGTGCAGTTATTAGGAAAGGCATAAGATTTATGTCAGTAAAAAACAGAAATTTCTTATAAGAAATGGCACAAAGTGACTCATGCTATTACATGGGACATAGTGTTTGGGTTTGGGTGATTTTGGTTAAGATTTGTGCCAGTAAAAACACAGTGGACCCTTCCACAGTACTGTCTCCAGACGTACTATAGGGGATAGAGGTTGCCTGAGCGAAGCCAACTCAGACACTGGAAAATATTTTATAAGGAAGTCTTATAAATCATATCTATTCATGTGCGTCTACCCCTCGCATGGGTGCACGGCTTTTATACTATACCTATAAAAGTCGATGTACCTGTGTGCACATATGGCTTAACACGGGAGCCATAAAATAAGACCTTGTTGTTGAGTTGGGACTTAGCAAGGTCTTATAAGGAATTGTATAAAGTCTCGCATGCTATTGCATGGGACGTGGTGTTTGGTATATGGTTTTGGTATAAGTTTTATGTCAATAAAAAACAGAAATTTCTTATAAGAAATAGCAAAAAGTGTCTCGTGCTATTGCATTGGACATAGCGTTTGGGATATGGTTTTGGTAGAAGATTTGTGCCAGTAAAAAAAGCAGTGGACCCTTCCGCTGTTCAGTCTCCAGACGTAATATAGGGGGTAGTGGTTGTCTGAACGATGCCAACTCAGACACTGGGAAAAATTTTATAATGAAGTCTTATAAATCATATCTATTCATGTGCGTCTACCCCTCGCATGGGTGCACGGCTTTTATACTATACCTATAAAAGTCGATGTACCTGTGTGCACATATGGCTTAACACGGGAGCCATAAAATAAGACCTTGTTGTTGAGTTGGGATTTAGCAAGGTCTTATTAGGAATAGTATAAAGTCTCGCATGTTATTGAATGGGACGTGGTGTTTGATATATGGTTTTGGTATAAGTTTTATATCAATAAAAAAAAGAAATTTCTTATAAGAAATAGTAAAAAGTGTCTCATGCTATTGCATGGGACACTTGGTTGTGGAGTTAATTTTCCATCAAGTCCCGAACCAAAAAAAAAAAATAAAAAATTTACTCTTCCATACTTCATTCTCCAGACGTACTATAAGGAGTAGTCGGTTTCTAAGCGATTCCAACACAGACACTGGAAAGAAATTTATAAAGAAGTCTTATAAATCATATCTATTCATGTGCATCTTCCCCTCGCATAGGTGCACGGCTTTTATACTATACCTATAAAAGTCGATGTATCTGTGTGCACATATGGCTTAACACGGGAGCCATAAAATAAGACCTTGTTGTTGAGTTGGGATTAAGAAATGTCTTATAAGGAATAGTATAAAGTCTCGCATGCTATTGCATGGGACGTGGGGTTTGATATATGGTTTTGGTATAAGTTTTATGTCAATAAAAGAAAAGAAATTTCTTATAAGAAATAGTAAAAACTGTCTCCTGCTATTGCATGGGACACTTGGTTGTGGAGTTAATTTTCCATCAAGTCCCGTACCAAAAAAAAAAAAAAAATTTACCCTTCCATACTTCAGTCTCCAGACGTACTATAGAGAGTAGTCGGTGTCTAAGCGATGCCAACACAGACACTGGAAAGAAATTTATAAGGAAGTCTTATAAATCATATCTATTCATGTGCATCTACCCCTCGCATGGGTGCACGGCTTTTATACTATACCTATAAAAGTCGATGTACTTGTGTGCACATATGGCTTAACACGGGAGCCACAAAAGAAGACCTTGTTGTTGAGTTGGGATTGAGCAAGCTCTTATAAGGAATAGTATAAGGTCTCGCATGCTATTGCGTGGGACGTGGTGTTTGGTATATTGTTTTGGTATAAGTTTTATGTCAATAAAAAACAGAAATTTCTTATAAGAAATAGCAAAAAGTGTCTCGTGATATTGCATGGGACACTTGGTTGTAGAGTTAATTTTCCATCAAGTGCCGTACCAAAAAAAAAAAAAAAATTTATTCTTCCATACTTCAGTCTCCAGACGTACTATAGGGAGTAGTCGGTGTCTAAGCGATGCCAACACAGACACTGGAAAACAATTTATAAGGAAGTTTTATAAATCATATCTATTCATGTGAATCTACCCCTCGAATGGTTGCAAGGCTTTTATACTATACCTATAAAAGTCGATGTACCTGTGTGCACATATGGCTTACCACGGGAGCCATAAAATAAGACCTTGTTGTTGAGTTGGGATTTAGCAAGGTCTTATAAGGAATAGTATAAATTCTCGCATGCTATTGCATGGGACGTGGTGTTTGGTATATTGTTTTGGTATAAGTTTTATGTCAATAAAAAACAGAAATTTCTTATAAGAAATAGCAAAAAGTGTCTCGTGCCATTGCATGGGACATAGTGTTTGGGATATGGTTTTGGTATAAGATTTGTGCCAGTAAAAAAAGCAGAGGACCCTTCCGCTGTTTAGTCTCCAGACGTACTATAGGGGGAGTGTTTGTCTGAGCGATGCCAACTCAGACACTGGAAAAAAATTTATAAGGAAGTCTTATAAATCATATCTATTCATGTGCATCTACCCCTCGCATGGGTGCACGGCTTTTATACTATACCTATAAAAGTCGATGTACCTGTGTGCACATATGGCTTAACACGGGAGCCATAAAATAAGACCTTGTTGTTTTGGGATTTAGCAAGAACTTAAAAGGAATAGTATAAAGTCTCGCATGCGACGCGGGGTTTGATATATGGTTTTGGTATAAGTTTTATGTCAGTAAAAAACAGAAATTTGTTATAAGAAATAGTAAAAAGTGTCTCATGCTATTGCATTTGGCCGTGGAGTTAATTTTCCACCAAGTGCCGTATAAAAAAAAAATAAAAATTTACTCTTCCACAATACAGTCTCCTGACGTACTATAGGCAGTAGTCGGTGTCTGGTCAGAAGACGGAAGACATCGAGACATGATTTTATTATAAAGAAATCTTTATAAAATCATGTTGAATATGTGTGCATATACTCCTGACATGGTGAAGTAGTTTTATAACATGATTATAAAAACTAATATTAACCACGTGCATATTGAAAATCTATATTAGATATACTATATATTAAATTATATATATATATCTCCGATCCAAGGGTGCGTCTTTTATAACTTTTGATTATAAAGACTATTGTAGTACTCAGCGGATATTATAGAATTTCTAACGAAAGTGTAGGATGTGGAATATCAACGCCATTGTGATATATGCTATACCTTTCAACTTTCTCATAAAAATGCTATTATGAAACTAATAAGAGATTTCAAATGAAAGTAGGTTGGAATACTATCAATGTGATATATACCATACGATGATCTTTCTGATAACTGAAATGTTATGAAGATAGTCATTGAATATGTTGATTTTGACAGCAACATATTTACAACGAGAATGAAAAAAATTGAATTTTTTGCTATTTGACCTAGTGTGACCATGATCAATGTTATAATACGATGATCTTAAAATGGTCAGGATATGTCAGGGGTATCAAAGAAATTTATACTCTTGTCGCCTAAAAATGATATTTAATATCATACAAAAATTAATTTCGCTTTCAACAATAATAAGATTTGTTTTATATCATGAAACAATCATTCATTTTACAACATAAAAGAATTAAAATTTCTTTATCAAAAACAATATAAAAGCTTCGAAAAAAAATGCTATTAATATTATATATATATATATATATATATACAGGTTGTTCCGTAAATGTCTTTAATCCTTTAAGGGAATGAAAGTAGAGGTCATTTGGGTCAAAAAAGTCCAGATACTTTTTTACTGGATTTCGAGTAAATCGATAATATCGATTTTCGAGATTTTGCATACCTTTTCAGAGTAATTTCGTTATAAGTTCTATTGTAATTAATGGATTGTGACGTTCAAAACTTTATTTAAAAGAACACATATTGGCCTTTGTAAGAATGTATAACAAGTTTAATTGTGCCTTCAATTATTTAAAAAAAAAACAGATTTCTCTAGAATTTTTTATTTCACCAAAATTTTTGTCGCGATTCAGTGTACATTTATTCGAAATATCACCACTGCATGCACTTGGAAAAACTATGAAAAAATTTGCGCATTAAGTCCCCTCTCCAAAATGACCTCCATAAGTGCTATCAACAATAACAATCAAAAGTTATAAGCAAACATTTGGAAGATGTGACCCTCCAGGTAATCTTCAGTTTTTTCGTAGGTTCCTTCTCCTCCTACAGTTTTTAACCTACGACAACCATTTATATGTCATTGTACGGGAATCTGAACTGGCTATTAGATAGGGTACATTTCTATTTCGAATATCGAAAATGGAGGGGGTAATTTCGCAAAAAAAAATTTTTTACCAAACTTGATATTTACGTAGATGTCGTTATTCCGCATCTTCATATTTGCAGGAGGGGTAAGCTCTGGGAGGGGCGGGAGTTCAAAGTTTCAACTTTAAGCGGCTTTATTTTCTCAACCAAACATTGTTCTAGCAAGTAAGTCCTAAATTCATAAATGGAAAAGACATTTTTGGTGGTCTTTATTCAAATATAGCCGCTTAAAGTTGAAACTTTGAGCTTCCACCCCTCCCAAAGCTTGCCCCTGCCACAAAAATGAAGATGCGGAATAACGAAATCTACGTAAATATCAAGTTTGGCAAAAAAAGTTTTTTGCGAAATTACCCCGTCCATTTTCGAAATTCGAAATCGAAAAGTACCCTATCTAATAGCCAGTTCAGATGCCCGTACAATGACATACATATGGTTGTCGTAGGTTAAAAACTGTAGGAGGAGAAGGAACCTACGAAAAAACTGAAGATTACCTGGAGGGTCACATCTTCCAAATGTTTGCTTATAACTTTTGATTGTTATTGTTGATAGCACTTATGGAGGTCATTTTGGAGAGGGGACATAATGCGCAAATTTTTTCATAGTTTTTTCAAGTTCATGCAATGGTGATATTTCGAATAAATGTACACTGAAACGCGACAAAAATTTTGGTGAAATAAAAAATTCTAGAGAAAACTGTTTTGTTTTTAAATAATTGAAGGCACAATTAAAACTTGTTATACATTCTTAAAAAGGCCAATATGTGTTCTTTTAAATAAAGTTTTGAACGTCACAAACCATTAATTACAATAGAACTTATAACGAAATTACTCTGAAGAGGTCTGCAAAATCTCGAAAATCGATATTATCGATTTACTCGAAAACCAAGCGGAGTTCGATATAAAAGTATCCAGACTTTTTTGACCCAAATGACCTCTACTTTCATCCCCTTAAAGGATTAAAGACATTTACGGAAAACCCTGTATATAGAAAAGATTTAAAAAAGTAATCAAAGTAATATATATGTCTTTATGATATATATATCTTTATTATTTATAATCTTTCTTATAAACATTATTCTGGTTGATCCTGCCAGTAGTTATATGCTTGTCTCAAAGATTAAGCCATGCGTGTCTAAGTACAAACGAAATTAAAGTTAAACCGCAAAAGGCTCATTATATCAGTTATGGTTTATTAGATCGTAACAGTTACTTGGATAACTGTGGTAATTCTAGAGCTAATACATGCAATTGTATACACGGACCTCTGGGACGTGTGCTTTTATTAGGCTAAAACCAAACGATACCTTTTATAGGGATCGTTACATTGGTTGAACTCTAGGTAATTTGCCGATCGTATGGTCTTGTACCGACGACAGATCTTTCAAGTGTCTTCCCTCTCTAATGTTGATGGTAGTATCTTGGACTACCATGGTTGCAACGGGTAACGGGGAATCAGGGTTCGATTACGGAGGGGGCGCCTGAGAAACGGCTACCACATCTAAGGAAGGCAGCAGGCGCGTAAATTACCCACTCCCAGTACGGGGAGGTAGTGACGAAAAATAACAATACAGGACTCATATCCGAGGCCCTGCAATTGGAATGAGAACACTTTAAATACTTTATCAAGGACCCATTAGAGGGAAAGTCTGGTGCCAGCAGCCGCAGTAATTCCAGCTCTAATAGCGTATATTAAAGTTCTTGCGGTTAAAACGTTCGTAGTTGAATTTGTGCTTCATACGGGTCGTACTACTATAATATTGGTGTGTACATTACCTTATGTTATGTGAGCGTATTGCCGGTGGAGTTCTTATATATATTGATTCTTATCATTTGGATTTAATATATATACCTGCTATTTATACCTGCTTCAGTGCTCTTTACCGAGTGTTGTTGAAGGCCGGTACAATTACTTTGAACAAATTAGAGTGCTTAAAGCAGGCTTCAAATGCCTGAATATTATGTGCATGGAATAATGGAATAAGACCTCTGTTCTACTTTCATTGGTTTTAGATCAAGAGGTAATGATTAATAGAAGCAGTTGGGGGCATTATTATTACGACGCGAGAGGTGAAATTATTTGACCGTCGTAAGACTAACTTAAGCGAAAGCATTTGCCAAAGATGTTTTCATTAATCAAGAACGAAAATTAGTGGCTCGAACGCGATCAGATACCGCCCTAGTTCTAACCATAAACGATACCAGCCAGCAATTGAGTGTAGCTACTATTATGGCTTTCTCAGTCGCTTACCGGGAAACCAAAGCTTTTGAGTTCCGGAGGAAGTATGGTTGCAAAGCTGAAATTTAAAGTAATTGACGGAAGGGCACCACCAGCAGTGGAGCCTGCGGCTTAATTTGAATCAACACGGGAAAACTTACCAGGTCCGAACATAAATGAGTAAGACAGATTGATAGCCCTTTCTCGAATCTATGGCTGGTGGTGCATGGTCGTTCTTAGTTCGTGGAGTGATTTGTCAGGTTAATTCCGTTAACGAACGAGATTCAAATATATTAAATAGATGCATTCAGGATTATGATGCTGGAACTTTATATAGCCTTCTTATATGGCCTACATTAACATGTATAAGTATTTGAATGTGTTTATATGGGGTGGAGTCGTACGTGCTTGTTTGTCCCATTAAAATGGAAAAATTGCGTCTAGCAATATGAGATTGAGCAATAACAGGTCTGGAATGCCTTCAGATGTCCTGGGCTGCACGCGCGCTACAATGAAAGTATCAACGTGTATTTCCTAGACCGAGAGGTCCGGGTAAACCGCTGAATCACTTTCATGTTTGGGATTGTGCACTAAAACTGTTCACATGAACCTGGAATTCATATTAAGTGTGAATCATAAATTCATATTGATTAGGTCCCTGCCCTTTGTACATACCGCCCGTCGCTACTACCGATTGCATTTTTTTATGAGGTCTCCGGACGTGATCGCTGTGACGCCTTTATGGGTGTTACGGTTGCTTTTCGCGGAAGTTGACCAAATATGAGTATTTAGAGGAAGTAAAAGTCGTAACAAGGTTTCCGTAGGTGAACCTGCGGAAGGATCATTAATGTTGTAACATTGAATATATATTTCTCCACTCTTCCAAGGATTCATGTTGGTATATTCTATTCTGATATATTGCTTTTTATGGTAATATGTGGAATATAGACGACTTAAACTGTCTTTGGAATGTAGAGTTGATCTGATGATGATATATTCTATCCTGAATATATTGCTAGTAATCCTTTATAAGTAATATGTAGAATATATTCGTGAGATGATCACGGAAATGGAAATCTTATTGATCCGTCAAAAGGATGAAGAGAGGATGCTATTTTGTGGCGGATAGCATATAGATATGTCATTGAATATGTTTGTTACAGAAAGGACGAATTTACAACAAGAAAAGCAAGCTTGCAGTTATTGAATATTGTCTTGTGAAAGATATTATATGTCATTGAATATATTTGTTATACAGCAACGACATGTTTTCGACGAAAATAGCAAGTGTGCAAATTTGCTCGCAGATAGTTATTAAATGTGCTCTTGCTAAAGATATTATAAATAATGGAAGTCATTGAATATGGTTGTTATATCAACAGCATATTTACAACGAGAATGACTCTAGTTAAGGAAAAGCTTGCATAGGTTGCTTGCTTAATTGATGATCTTATAAACGTAGTCATTGTATATGTTTGTTATAGTAACAACAGCTTACAACGAGAATGACTAAAAAAGAAAAACTCGCAATTAGTTGCTTGTTAAATAACCTTATAAATAGAAAACAAAATATTTACAACGAGAATGACTATAAAAAGTAAAGCATAAAAACATCATATTTACAACGACAATGACTATCAAATAAAATGTAATATATATATACATATAAACATATGATTGTTGTACTTAAGAAAATAAATTATATTACATACATTGGTAATATTATAATTTGTTAAAAGAAGATAAACAATATATTACATACACTGTTAATATTAGAATTTATTAAGAGAAATTTAGACATTCATCAACAATATAAATGTTTATATTTATATATATATTTATAAACTTTTAAAATAAACTATATTACTTGCATTGGTAATAGAACAGTTTATAGAAATAGGCCATATTACTCACATTGGTAATAGTACCGATTATAAAGTTTAACAAAAAAAAAATTTTTTGACATAAAATTATATAAATAAAAAAAATTAAAATATACTCTAAGCGGAGGATCACTTGGCTCATGGGTCGATGAAGAACGCAGCAAACTGTGCGTCATCGTGTGAACTGCAGGACACATGAACATCGACATTTTGAACGCATATTGTAGTCCATGCTATACGTGCTTTAAAATTTGTTTTTATAGTGCTGCATGGACTTCATATGGTTAAGGGTTTTAAGACTTTCTTAATAGAGTTGCTTAAAGATATTTTTAATGTCTTTTTAAGCACATGTTGTATTATTAGAAGATATCTTTTAATATTTTTTATAATATTAATTATAAGAAATAATAATAATGTGCTTTTATCTACTTTGCACATCAAGTAAAAATTTTATATACTGTGAACAGCGATTTGGATTATATTAAAGCATAAAAATGATTATTACAAAGTATATAAAGAAATAATATTAAACAACCTCAACTCATATGAGATTACTCCCTGAATTTAAGGATATTAATGAGGGAAGGAAAAGAAACAAACTAGGAGTTTCTTAGTAGCGGCGAGCGAAAAGAAATTTAGTTCAGCACTGAGTTATTTTGTTATTTTAACAAATGTAAGATGCAGTGTATGGAATATCTATAATCTCGTATGATAAATTAGCAGTCCAAGTCCTTCTTAAATGAGGCCATTTACCCACAGACTGTGCCAGGCCCGTAGTGACGTTAATGATTACTAGAAGATATTTCTTAAAAGTCGTGTTGCTTGATAGTGCAGAACAAATTGGGTGGTAAGCTCCATCTAAAACTAAATATAACCATGAGACCGATAGCAAACAAGTACCGTGAGGGAAAGTTGAAAAGAACTCTGAATAGAGAATTAAATAGTACGTGAAACTGCTTAGAGGTTAAGCCCGATGAACCTGAATATCTAATATGAAAAATTCATTTTTAATACTACATTAATTTTTTTTTAATGTAATAATAATATGCAATTTTTTCATATAAGGACATTGTAATCTGTTAATATGATCGATAATAGAAAAATTTATCAGAAGTATCAGCTTTGCAAAGTTTATGTTTTATTATATAAAAAAATTATTTTTTGATAATTAACATAAAATGCATATATGATTACAGATAAATTATTGACAGATTTTTATTGTATATAGCGCTTACACATACATTATATATGTGTTATAATAATTAAATTAAAAATTTTTATTTTTTTTATTATATGCGTTAATATGATTAACAATGCTATAGATTTAGGATACCTTCGGGACCCGTCTTGAAACACGGACCAAGGAGTCTAACATGTGTGCAAGTCATTGGGTATATAAAACCTAAAGGCGTAATTAACTTAACTGTTTAATTTAATGGGATCATATATATATTATAAATATTATATATTCCATCCCGGGGCGTTCTATACAGTTATGCATTTTAATATAAATTTTTTTGTTTTAAAGAATATATTATATATGCCTCTAACTAGAGCGTACCTTGAGCATATATGTTGTCACCCGAAAGATGATGAACTATACCTGATCAGGTTGAAGTTAGGGGAAACCCTGATGGAGGACCGAAGCAGTTCTGACGTGCAAATCGATTGTCAGAATTGGGTATAGGGGCGATAGACCTATCGAATCATCTAGTAGCTGGTTCCCTCCGAAGTTTCCCTCAGGATAGCTGGTGCATTTAAGTATTATTTAAAATAATCTTATCTGGTAAATCGAATGATTAGAGGCATTAGGGCCGAAACGACCTTAACCTATCTCAAACTTTAAATGGGTAAGAACCTCAACTTTCTTGATATGAAGGTTGAGGTTATAATATATTGTGCCCAGTGGGCCACTTTTGGTAAGCAGAACTGGCGCTGTGGGATGAACCAAACGTAATGTTAAGGCGCCAAAATTAACAACTCATACTGATACCATGAAAGGCTTTGGTTGCTTAAAACAGCAGGACAGTGGACATGGAAGTCGTAATCCGCTAAGGAGTGTGTGACAACTCACCTGCCGAAGCAACTAGCCCTTAAAATGGATGGCGCTCAAGTTGTATGCCTATACATTACCGCTGAAATATATGATTTATAAATTATATAATTTATAAATTTTGAAGTTTTAGTGAGTAGGACGGTACAATGGTGTGCGTAGAAGTGTTTGGTGTAAACCTGCATGGAGCTGCCATTGGTACAGATCTTGGTGGTAGTAGCAAATAATCGAATGAGACCTTGGAGGACTGAAGTGGAGAAGAGTTTCGTGTGAACAGTCGTTGATCACGAGTTAGTCGGTCCTAAGTTCTAGGCGAAAGTCGAAAAATTTTTTAAGTTACAAATATGCAATGCAATATATGATATACTTAAATATTTTTGAAAGAAAGGGAATACGGTTCCAATTCCGTAACCTGTTGAGTATACGTTTGTTATTAAAAATGGGCTTTTATGCTCATCCTGGTAACAGAAACAACCATAAAGAAGCCGTCGAGAAATATCGAAAGAGTTTTCTTTTCTGTTTCATAGTCGTACTACCATGGAAGTCTTTCGAAAAGAGATATGGTAGATGGACTAGAAGAGCATGGCATTTACTGCTGTGTCGATATTTTCTCCTCGGAACTTGAAAATTTATGGTGGGGTCACCCAAACTTCTTATCCGCAGCTGGTCTCCAAGGTGAAGAGTCTCTAGTCGATAGAATAATGTAGGTAAGGGAAGTCGGCACATTAGATCCGTAACTTCGGGATAAGTATTGGCTCTGAAGATTGAGATAGTCGGGCTTGATTGGGAAACAATATTTTGGTCTATGTACTCGTTCTGGGTAAATTAGGATTTATACAATTTTTTTTTCTAAAGATTGTGTTTATCTGTTCCCCGGATAGAAGTTTACGTAACCAATTTTGGAACTTTCTTGCTAATAATTTATAAATGATTTTTTTTAAAGGAATTATTTTTATTATAAATTTATAACGGCTAACAATTAACAATCAATTCAGAACTGGCACGGACTTGGGGAATCCGACTGTCTAATTAAAACAAAGCATTGTGATGGCCCTAACTGGTGTTGACACAATGTGATTTCTGCCCAGTGCTCTGAATGTCAAAGTGAAGAAAGTAAGCGCGTGTTACCGGCGGGAGTAACTTAAGTTCCATGGTAGCGCGACTACGTGGAAATAATCGGCTCCAACAAAATTTTCAATTATTTATGGGACAATCAACAAATTTTATTAATAAAAAGTGTTGTGGTGTTTATTTAAAGACTAATGTTGAATTTGCTTGTACGGGAATTTCGATTACGGCGAGGCTAAAGACAGAAAAACATGATTTTGTTGTCGCGAATGTCATGTTGTGTGGTGCATATCAAATGTGTTTTTTCGTGAAATTTCTATGTTCGGTCTATTGTATTGTACTCTAAATCTTGTGACCTTTTTATGTGTATTTTTACTCACGGCCGAAAGTGTTAATATAATCTATAAACAATACAGCTCGCGAATTTTATAATAAAATTTATCATTTTCTTCTATAAGTGAAGGATCTCAACATAAACATTTATTATCCCATGTAAGAGGAAGAGTTACACATGGTATTCGGATAATAATGATTTTCATCATGGTTACATACCACCCGGCCATTGAACTTGTCGTGTGGGTTGTGTCATTTTAACTTGTGTGACTTTTAACATGTTGTTGTTTATTTTTTATTTTTTTAATCGATTTATTAATTTGTTCGTGACTTTTCTCCTATACGTTCATACTTAACTCGTCGCGAGACTCAATTTTTGGTTGATGTGCATACACACGTTTTTCCCATACACAGTCTATATTATTGATTTTTAGAGGAAAATTCCGCATATGGTGATCTGATCAACAAATCGCCGCTGCCTAGAGGATTTTTATGTACACCGTTTACACCATGGAACATTAATTATTTCTCTAACCTGGGAGTATCTTTCGAATTCGTATTTATTTTGCTAATGGGGCATGCAAATACTTGTAAAACTGACAACTGGATTCTTGGCAGCACCATCGGGTTTATGGACAGCCCGCTCTTTATAGCTGTCAAATAGGTGTAATATTTACTTTATATTGCAATTATTATTTCAAAAATTAAATATAATGAAGAAAATATGGAGTAGCTTAAAGAAAAGCTCCGTTTCCATGATGTAAAAATCGCTGGTAACAAACAGAAATTGACGAAAAGGTATATACATACATATGTAAATAACATCAAAATATAAATTTGTAGATAATGTTGGGAAAAACGTAAATTGTCTCGGAAGTCATGTTATTATACCTGCTCCTAGGGGCAAGCAATTCCCAGATGTAATACAGGCCCATTATATGTATATTTGAATAAGAGCTAAATCAGCTATTTTAATTATTATTATTATGTAAATTAATTTTATTTGAACTGGAACATTCACAATTATGGGTATTGTTTGCTCTTTAAGAAAAATGAGTATTAAATATAAATTGTACAAACAATTTAGGAATTTGTCAACTTACCTTGCTTCGTATTTTTAATACTGTTTTCTGTTTAAATCGTCTAGACAGCTCTTCTTTTGCTGCTTTACTAGTATTCTCGTTGCAAAGAAATTGTAGCTTTGTTAATAGCAAGTTTTTCGAAGGTACAACTGACTTCAATAAAATGTTTGCTTTCATGTAATGAAAATTGCATTACCTTTGATTACTTTAACCACGTTATATTATATTCACACTTTGTAAAGTGCTCCCAAGTGCTGCTAACGCGACATAACTTACCAACTTACAAATCCATTCAGATTTAAGTTTTTCGTCCTTAGGAAACTGATGAATTCTGTTTGAAATTTTGTTTTTATTGAATTTGTTAGAGCACTGGGTACACAACAATTCATTACCATATTTAAATTTTGATTTAACTAATTAAATTGGGATCGCAAGCAAATAAATCCCATTTAAGCCAAGCAGGTATCATATTTCATCCATAAACGCAGTGGTCACGCCGCCTAGTTTTTAATATTGGAAAGTAGTGCCCCGCACGCCCTTTTTTAAGTTATATTTATAGTGTTAATCTTCCTGAGGGATTTTTGTACATATCCGAGGAAAATATCTGCAGTTTATCCATATCCCAGAAAGCAAATGGTTTTTTATCCAAGACAAAAATCACATCACGGATAAAAATGGAATAAATGGTGAAATTTGGTACTAGCGCCATCTATCAACACAAGTGAAACTGTCCTAAAAATACTTTTATGGCTATTTAGCAGAGACTCAAATCATAAATGTTCTAATTTCGCGGCAGCGCCACCTATTCCTCAATTTTTGCGCTGATAACAGCCCAGACTTTTTTAAACAAAAAGTGCTATTTAGTGGAACTTGACTCAAGAGTGCTTTTGTGTGAAATTTTATTTACATATTTTAATGACACTTGAAATTTGTTAGCTCTAATTTATTTATTTTAATATGTCAGAATATCAGAATTTTATACTTTTAATTATATAAATTTCTTAATTATACTCTTTTTAATGTCTTTAGATTATTTTACAAGAATTTTATTTATCTGTTTTATTTAATATGATTTTATTTACTTGTTTTATTTAATATAATTTGAAGACAAATAACGCATATAAGAAAGAAAAAGAAAGCGTAAGTGCTACAGAAATGACAATTTCGACTGCTTTAGATGCGCTAAGCACTTACCATACTGACCTTTGGCTATAAGGAGCTAGAACACTATTTATATAAAGAGAGTTACGCGGTAAAGGAAATACATCTCTTCTGCATTAATTTTTTGCCGACATAGGATTTTCCAACTAATCCTGGAGGTCTGGAATTAACCAGGCTAGAGATTGTGGTGTTTAAAACTAAATAAGGAATTCTTAGGAATTATTGCTATAGAAATACGAGCAGGTTATTGTACCGTCATGTCTACATCACAAGTTTTCGTGTGTATTTGTGGAAAAGAATACGCCACCCGCACGAGACTTAATGATCACAAACGTAGATACTGCGACGGTATCCCCATGGATCAGGTAGACTTTAAGTGCAAGCTATGTGTAATGGGTTTTACCACAAAAGGAGGCTTAAAGCTGCACGAGAAGAAATCCCACCCGGAAGCATATAACGTCGAGCTAGAAAATGAGGCTAGAAAACCCTCGAGGTTACGGACAGAGGACGAAGTTAATGCGCCAGCAAAAAGCGAGGCAGAATATGCGGGTAATGATCTACTAAATCATCTTCTCGGTACAACAAACAGAACCTTATATGCTATCAAAGGAAAAAGAACACAGCAAGCCTACAAAGACAAAATCTGTGCTTAGATACAAGCCTTAGAGGAGAGCCAAGCCGATCAAAGTCTTGGTTTAGTTACGGAAACATTAACGGAGAAAAATAGGAAGCTAAAGGAGGCGTTGCAGATCCTTCTTTTAAACCAGAACGCGTCAACACCGAGGTCAGAAATCCTCAATCATTTAATTAATTTCACTCCTGATGAGGCCAGACTACGACTTGATAACTGGAGCTCCGTCCTCATTGATAAACACAGAAAAAGAAGAAGCAGACCGGGGAACAGGGCCAGAGAAAGCAACGAGGACAGTTTGAAACGTAAAATAAGCGATCCCGAGTAAAATGCCCGTAGCAAACGAACATTACGCTACAAACTGGCGCAAATGATATATAAATCCAACCGCCGCTCTTATGCCGCGGATCTTCTTGACGACATGGTGTATAATACGAGAAGCACTCAACCCACAACGAGGGATATCTACAATAGCTATCTGGAGATCTTTTCGTCACCTTCCCCCCCGGACGAGGAGGCCATTAATGACTTCTACCCGGAGGAGTTCGACATCAGCTTTCCAATCTAGGCTGAATATTTAAGACTTGTCATCAAACAATAGAAGAACGGCGCCCCTGGACCAGATGGGATTTCCCTGGAAATCAGAAAAAAATCATTATTGTAGACCTGATAATTCTTTACAACGGAATAATACTACTGGAGCATATACCACCTTCTCTTAAAACAAGCAGAACCATTCTAATCCCTAAAGGAAAGACAAATCTACATTTAGTCAAAAACTGGCGCCCTATAACAATATCATCGATGATACTCAGAATCTTTATGAGAATACTGGCGACGAGACTTGAAGTGGTTAAGCTACATGAGAGTCAAAGAGGCTTCACAAAAATTGACGGTTGTTTTGCCAACAATATTATTGTCGAGGCTCTAATTAAGCAAAGGAGAAAGAAGGATCAGCCATTAAATCTGATATCACTGGACATTCAGAGAGCTTTTGACAGTGTCTCTCATAACAGCATCGACAGAGCATTGACCAGACTGAAAATTGACAGGAAAATTATTAATTTAACTAGGGCGGCCTACACGAATAATGCGACAAATCTGCTCTGCGGTGACACTGAGATTGGAAACTTTAATTTGAATAGGGGAGTTAAACAGGGGGACCCTTTGTCGCCTTTCCTATTCAATGCCATCCTAGACGAATTACTATTCCGCCTTAACACCCTTACTGGAGTAGATTTGGGTGGTAACGAGAAAGAATGTTGTTTGGCCTATGCTGACGACTTAGTAATAATTACTAAGATGCAGAGGATGGTAATAGAGCGCTGGACATATGCGTTGAATTTTCCAACAACAGAGGAATGCAGCTAAATGTAGTAAAATGCAAAGCCTTGTCTCTGAAAACAGTGCCCAGCAAGAAGAAAGTGTGCGTTATGACAGAACCCTTCTTCAAAATAGGTGACGCATGGATTCCTCAACTCTCCATTGGTGAGGAATTCAAATATCTGGGACGCAAGTTCAACTGCGAAGGAATGGTTGCATGCAATGCAAATGCCCTTCAGGCTCAACTAAAAACCATTACTAGCGCTCCCCTAAAGGCTCAACAAAAACTATGTATACTGTCTGACTATCTCATTCGGATATATATTGGAAGTCTTCTTAGGCCGAACATCACAAGGAAATTACTAAGGAAGGTAGACCAACAGATTAGAACTGCTTTAAAAAAGATCCTGCATTTGCCATCTCATTGCAGTAGCACCATTTTCTACGCCCCCTGCAAATCAGGCGGAATAGTTTTCTTGAACTTCGAGAAGATGATACCCACAATAAGCCTGGCGAGGTGGAGGAAACTTGAGGAGACATCCAATCACCTAAAGGTAGCACTCTCTTGGGGTGCAAGCTGGAAGGCGAAATTGGAGGAAACAGTAGGAAGGCTATCAACGACGGAGGCGATCAGAAAGGACTTCGCTCAGCAATTAGAAGTCTCGTTCTCCGGCAACGGCATTTCCCATACCAACTTCCACTCGGCCTTCGGTACCATCATCAGATCCCCTCCAAGATTCTGGAGTGGAGAGGATTACATAAGAGCAATTCATCTGAGCTTCGACCTCCTTCGTACTAGGACCATTCCGTACAACAACAAAGACGAGAGGAGGTGCAGGGCAGGCTGAAATAATGCGAAATCTCTTTCCCACGTTCTCCAGAACTGTCCCGCGACTCACTGGGAAAGAATTCATAGACACAACTTGGTGCTTAAGGGACTTACAGTGTGTGCCAAGAGGAAAAAATGGGCCTCTCTTATAGAACCACAGATCAGGGGTCTAGATGGGCGTTTAAAAAAGAGCTCGACGTCATTTTAATTAAAAATAAGCAGTTAATTGTGTCAGATGTTGCAGTACACTGGGAAGGGCCTTTACCCTTGTCATATCAATACTACAATAAACAGTCTCTTTACAGCGAGCAACCCTTCATCGACGAATTAAGGAGACGGTACCCGGAACACAGCATCAACGTTTTCCCTCTGATAATCGGCGCCAGAGCTACTTGGTGCAAGGAAAATAAGCACATCGTGAAGTTTCTGGGCTTATCGAAGAGAGACGTCTCCGATTTTATTTGCACTGCGTTGACGGGTGGCAGGATGACCCATAGGTTTTTTATGCGGAAGGTGTGGCAACGCAACAGGAACATCCTACATCAGAGTGTTGATCCCTGACGTCCATCCAGGGAATAGAAGTAAAAAGAAAGCCCCAATAGAATTTATATCAAAATACTTATCTAAATTTTTACATTATACGTTTAATTGTAAATCTTGTTCTTATAAGCTTTATAATGATGAATAAATGGGGATCTATGCCCTTATTAGCCAAATGCCTCGTCATCTAATTAGTGACGCGCATGAATGGATTAACGAGATTCCTACTGTCCCTACCTACTCTTCAGTTGCATTGCAATATTTGACGAGTGCGGATGTGCCAGCAAGAGGTAATAATTCAGTGATGAAAGTATTTTGTGTGTGCCATATACAGTGTAATTATTTCGTGTGTGTATACCAGCCGTATACCTTCTGTGTGTACCTACGGTATACCTGCGTTAGTTACGCTTGCAGCATACCTGCATATATTTGTGTGTGTGTCTTATAGCGGAAAAGGACGCTTTTTTGAGCAAACGACTATATAGTGTGTGTATATTGTGTGAAATAAAGGACACTTGTGCGAACGAAAAGGAATCTCTGGGATAATTCAAGGTATTTGGTGTGGTAATAACTATATTTGCTTTTTATATTATTATACATTTTATATTATATTTTGTGTGCACTTTATTTTATATTTTGTGTCATATTTTGTATGCTGTATATTTCTTATTTCACTTATAATTTTGAATTTTTAGTAGTATTGGTAATTTTCATAGGTCTGTAGGAAATTGTGTTAATTATTTTCATTGTGTTAGTAAGCAGGGTAAAATGTCCGCTACTATCACTACTACACGGGGGATTAGCATGAAGTACAAGAAGCCGTTGTCCAAAAAGATCAAAAGCATGGGAGCAAAATAGCAGACAAGTCAAGGGAGTTTGAATTTTTCAGGAAGCGATTCGGACGACTCTTCTAATGAAAAGAGGGGAAGAAAGATAGCAGGGGCTGCAAAAATTAGGGAGCTTTTCTCTGAAGACTCAAGTCAATTAGATAGTGAGGGTGGGTTTCTCAACAGTACCATGAGAGCAGCAGACAGCAAGGGTAAGAAGAGTGATGAGAGGAAGGGTATTGTTGGAAAGGGCAAGAGAGAGGTTTACCGGCTGAAATCTGTAATCACGGAGATGAAGGAGATCACCAGTGATTTGCAGAAGCTATTGGTAGGCAAAGTAGTTCCGGCTGAGATTACATTGCATATATTGAAGGTTTCTAGCAGGTATGAAGAGTTGATGATGGGGGTTTTAGGTGAGAATGAAAGGTTAAGTGGAAACCTTTAATTTTTAAGAAAGGGTGAATTTAGGAAAAAAGATGTAGGTCAGGGGTATCAGGTGGAAAAAATACGTCCAAGGCGATTTCGGGAACGAATAAAGCAGTGACAAAGCCTGTATCAAAGCCAGTGGAGACCTGGTCTGTTGTGGTTAGGGGAAAGGCGCAAGGTGTTACAGCGGATGAGATAATTGACATAGTGGTGAAGGAGGTAGGTCCTACACTAAAAGTTAGGGTCCACGTTATTAAGCCGCTAAGGAATGGAGGCGTTATCATCCGTACGCCATCAGTAGCTGAAAGGGAGAATGGGAAATTCAAGGAATGTGGGCTGGATGTCAGTGTGAATGACAAACTCCCAAGGGTAGTTATCACGGGGGTTAGCTCGTCAATCACTTGTGAAGAGTTCATGAGTGACTTGTATGAGCTCAATATTGGAGACAAAATGACGTCGCAGGATTTCAGGAAAAAGGTGAAAATGGTCAGCCGACCGTGGGTGGCTGACGTGAAAAAGAAAGTCAACGTTATCATCGAGGGACCGGAACTACTTACGCAGGCTCTGTTGAATGCACGCAGCTGCTACATAGGGTGTTACTCTCTTAGAGTTCGGCCGTATGCCGTAGTGCAGGGGTGCTTCAGATACTCAGGGCTCGACCACAGGATTGCGGAATGTCCCGCAAAGGGCGAGGTATGTTACCGTTGTGGTCAAGAGGGTCATAAGGCGGTCAGCTGCCTGAATGAAATACATTTGTTATGAATCCACTAAACCTACCATGCCTAACTACCTAATCTCGGATTCATACCGTAAATCAAAACACAAATCTCAAACGCACGTCATGCGTCTAGCAAAATCACGTTTTTACCTTTAATCCAAAAAAAAAGGCATTTCAATTAAATTAATTTAAAATTCAATAAACTTGTTGCATAATCCTAAAATTACGAATTCCTAACGTAAATGCAACAGAGTATGCTTCCACAAACGATAAACAACAACCATCAGGTGTCAGATATTCTATCCCATTTGGCGCGTGCCTAAAATGAACATCATTTCTTCTACAAATGAAATGTAATATGATCCGCCGCTTGTATTCGCTCAACGTAATGATTCATTCATGAAAGCAAACGAAGCAAATCGTCACCAGGCAATTAAGCCCAAATACGTGACTACGTCACCGACCGATCTAAGACCGGCAAAATTACCCAACAGGTGCACTTTTGAATGGCTGCACTTCGTTGCATTGGTAGAGTGACATTAAGTTTCATGAATTAATGAATTATGATGACCCTGAAATTTTGTTATGCATGGAATCGATCACCGAACTTACAGAAAATTGTTTTTCGATTCGATTTTTTTTTAAATTTGTTATTTCCGCTCAATTTCCTGATTTTGTTATTCAAAACAGAAAATTGAGCGATCATCAATTTTTTCCTTAGAAAATTGCTGAATTTTAGAAATTTGTGGAGGGGAGTATCATCCCCATGTAAATCAATAATATAAATATGATGCGGTTGAACTAGGAAAATCAGAGAGTATTCTTGAACGTACTAGGAGAGTCCCCCTACCAAAGCTAAGGCCTCCTAAGTATCTAATTAAAATAAATCTTTACCAGTAATAAGTGAAAAGTCGATAAGTGTTTTTTTTTTTTAACAAAGTGGAAAGCCGAAACAGAAAATTGTTAATCCATTACATTTAATTATAATAAATTTTGTTTTCTCAGAAAGTTTCGTTTGAATTAACATTTTTGATTATATTGCGTTACACTTAAAGAGGTGTAACAACGTATAACAAAATTTTGGTGGCAGCGGTGGAGATTTTTTAAAGGTTTGTAAGACCTGCAAAAAACCCACAAAACCCCGAGGAAGCAGCAAGATTTAAAAAAACAACACGAATGTGCTGGCCCAGAGCAGAATCACCCCTAAGAATAGAGGAGCCCCTCTTTATTGACGGCATATTGGACGACTTTATCTATTTTTCTGAAGACAGCGAAGACTTTGACCACCTAGAGAGCTACCTGGACGACTCTCTGGAAAGTTATTCTGGCCCCCAGGAGCATCCGAGCTACATCAGCGCTCCGGACGACAACGCCACGGACGGAGACAACTTGGTGATCCTGCTGATTGACGTCCTCATCGAGAACACCGACCGGATGCCCAAAAGCATCTACAGTGAAATCCACAGAGACATCCTGGAGCGAGAGGAAGAAGATACCTGGGACTTCGACACTTTTAATAAAGTGTGGAACAAATACCACGACAATAGGAGTAACGTAAGTTAGATTAATTTTAATTTTAATAAATATATATATATAAATTTTCATTTTAATAATTATATTTAAATCTAGGCTAGATAATAAGTTAATCAAAAAAAAAATCAAAATCCTATATACACTCTACTTTTTTTTGTCTCAGACCCAGTCACAATTTCTCTTCTCCTCTGGTCTAAATTTCTATAGGTAAAGGTACTCTCTCCGGTGTTAGAAATTTTTCTACATCGACAAATTCCTATATAATTTTTTCTTTTGAGGAATATCAAATAAATTCCTATCAAAGTGGAAGGTAGCAAAAAGGTTATAGTAATCAGATCGCAAAGAAGCGTTCGTGACACACTTCTATCAGGGTTAACTTCACACCGAAGGAAACCCACTAAGAAAACAGCACAACAAAAGCGATCAGGGAATAGCAAAATGGTTGAGCCAGAAACACTCACCCTTAATGACGCCAAGTCTTTAATACCCGAATTCGACGGGAATTCTGAAAATTTGCATAGGTTTCTGAACCTATGCGAAATGTTTCAAAGAAAGGACTTAACAGAAGCCTCAAAAGCTCTTTATCTACAGGTGATAAAAGCTAAATTAGTCGGAAGGGCATACGACATTGTTAAATATGCCGATATTAACAATTGGAAGGAGCTTCAAAAGGCCCTCCAAGAACAATTCCTAGAATCACGTTCTCGTATCTCTATTCAGAACGAAATTCTATCTCTAAAGCAAAATTCTATAGAAGAAACTAAAGAATATGCTTTCAGAGCGCGAAAATTATTGGCTCTTTATAATGACGCCACTTCCAGCCTCACAAACGAGCAAACCCTAAAGAATCTCTTATTAGAAGAGAATAAGAAAATGGTGCTTAGAGCCTTTGAAGACGGTCTAAAAGACGATTATATCCGTCTCCTCACTAAAGCCAAAAGCCATACCGAGCTAAAAGACTCTATGAAAGAAACAGCGCTTTCAGTGAACGCCTCAATAGCTGTTCGAAGTGTCATAAGAAAGGGCACACTGCTGAAACTTGCTTTTCGTCCAAAGCAGAACAGAAATCCCCAGACTCGTTTGCTCATACTGCAAAACCCCCAACCATCACGTTCTAGAATGCAGAAAGCGGCTATTCCAGCAACAACAGTACACAATTTTGCGCCCAGACCGCAACAATATCCGCAACAGAATAGAGCTTTTCAATATCAGCAGCCGACTAGAGCTCCCCCACGCCAAATTCCCTCTTTTCCGCAAAACAATAGGCCTCCACAGCAATCTACATACTTACCACCTAACACGAATAATCCTAATAGAAATCCCAATATTAGGACCACGAGCAATTGGAAAAATTCCAAAAAGCAAAGACCAACAAACTCCAGAAATATGGAGAAATCGGAAAAACGGTCTTCGGCGAGACGAGTTAGCGGATCTCAGTCTCGCCTAAATCAAATGACTATCTCAGCAGATATTCATTCCCAAGCAACAAATCTACCACAAAATTAAATCTCCCCTTAATAAGTGATCACCATTCGCTAGTAGTGACGATCGCAAATTCAATTACTGCATTTCATACTAGCACTTTTCTTATTGATACAGGAGCTGAAATATCAGTCCATAAAGCCACTAGAGCACTAGGTGATACCCTAGTAAACAAAAGAGAAAACATCACTGTATCCTCACTAGCAGGAAAACCCTTGTCTACGCTAGGAACAGCTGAATGTAATTTTAAAATAAATGGTGATATATTCACGTACCGTATTCACATGGTAGAGGGAAATTTTAAATTAAAATACGACGGTATACTAGGGCACGATTTTCTTGACAAATTTTCATGTATAATCGATTATAGCAACAAATCACTAATATTAAAATTACCCATTAATCAAAATGTGGATTCAAATAAGAGGATAGATACACTTATCGAGTATGGAGGTTTGAAAGACCCAAGCTCAGAGGTATCTCCTCAAATAAGAGCAGATAACAGGTATGGAGGTTTGAAAGACCCAAGCCTAAATAAACAGACCCCTTCAAAGAAAGGCGAGTCTCATCATATTCAAGCAAAAACAAATAAATTAAGTAAACAGACCCCTTCAAAGAAAGGCGAGTCTCATCATATTCAAGCAAAAACAAATAAATTAAATAAACAGACCCCTTCAAAGAAAGGCGAGTCTCAAAATAATTCTACAAATAAAGAAAGTAGAACAAATGAATGCAATGCCAGCAGTATTAAAGTACCGGCTCGCACTCAATTGGTAGCCAAAATAAGAATATCACAAAGAGGTAGTTTTCTTTGTGAACACCAAGAGTTGAAGTCAGGATTGTTACTTGGAAGTACACTCATAGAACCTGATCAAACAGGTCACGTGAAAATCCTCCTACTCAACTCCAATCAGCAAGAAGTTACGATAAGTGAAACAGAAATTCGACCACATTTGCATGAGTTAAGGAATTTTGATATTATTAAATTAAACTCGCAAAAGGATCCTATTCAAGAGAGACTCACTAAACTCGCATCTGAGTTCGACCTCTCACACTGTAACGCTGAAGAAAATCAGTCCATCCTAAATATTTGTCGTAGGTATAACGACATATTTTATTTAGACGTAGATTTTCTAACTTGTACCAGTGCAGTTAAGCACGAAATTCCTTTGCTACCAGGAAAACCTACCGTTAACTTTAGACCATATAGGTTGCCAGAAGCACAACGTAACGAGATTAATAAACAAATTAATAAAATGCTTGAAGATGAAATAATAAGCCCTAGTTCAAGCCCATGGAACTCACCATTGTTGTTAGTTCCCAAAAAACCAGTCGCAGCTGGTAATAAGAAATGGAGAGTAGTGATTGATTTTGAGCGTCTCAGCGATATCACTGTAGGAGATGCATTTCCCCTCCCTAATATAACTGACATTTTGGACCAACTAGGGAAAGCTAAGTACTTTAGTACCTTAGACCTAGCAAATGGTTTCCATCAGATTCCCATGAATGGAAACGATAAAGAAAAGACTGCGTTTAGTACACCTTACGGGCATTATCATTATAATCGAATGCCCTTTGGTCTAAAACGAGCTCCAGCCACTTTTCAGAGGCTGATGAACAACGTGTTGGTAGGATTGCAAGGCATCGAGTGTTTTGTTTACATGGACGATATAATCGTTCATGGATATAATTTAACAGAACATAATTCTCGACTCCAGCATGTTTTTGAGCGGCTCAGGGAACATAACCTGAAGTTGCAGCCTGAGAAATGCCATTTTCTCAGCAGACAGATAGCCTATCTTGGCCATTTAGTCACTGAAAACGGAGTTTTACCAGATCCTTCTAAGCTCGAAGCAGTCGACCATTATCCAGTACCTCGAAAAGAAAAGGACGTAAAATCTTTTCTAGGTTTTGTCGGTTATTATCGTCGATTCATCCCTAACTTTGCCAAATTGGCCAAACCTCTCACTACTTTGTTAAATAAGGACGTTCCTTTCAAATGGGATGCTTTTAGTGACGAAGCGTTCAAATTATTGAAGGAAAAATTAACTAATTCTCCTATTTTACAATTCCCACGTTTCGACGAAGAATTTATTGTAACGTCGGATGCAAGTGAATTCGCAATCGGCGCAGTACTATCGCAAGGAAAAATTGGTATCGATAAACCTATATGTTTCGCCAGCAGAACTCTAAACCCTGCTGAAACTCGATACTCAACAATTGAAAAAGAGTTATTAGGAATAGTATTTGCGGTTGAACAATTTCGTCCTTATTTATATGGTCGCAAGTTTACTATAGTCACCGACCATAAGCCCCTCACGTGGCTCACGAATTTAAAAGATCCCACTTCCCGATTGATGAGGTGGAGAATCAAATTAGAAGAATATGACTACCAAATCATATATAAACCGGGCAAAGCAAATTCAAACGCCGACGCACTCAGTCGTGCTATACCCGAAACAAAAGCTATACAACCTATTACTAGAAGTCAACAAAAGACTCAAGACATTAAACAAAATCACGATTTTACTCCGATTATCATAGAGGAAAACCCTCACAACCTACTGCAAACTAGAGGCATAAAAAATAAGTATTTCATTTACCCATTAATTACAGTACTCAAGAAAATTTGTTAAGAACACATCTGCCCAAAGATTTAGTTATACCAGTCGGAGATATAATAGAACATAAAACCAAGAATAATTCATTTATAATCAGGCGTGTACCTATTCCTACTAGGACTGCAAGCGATAGAAATGAAGTCAGGATTATTGTCAAGAAATTTAAAGAACACATTCCCACTGACAAAACTGTGTCCATTTCAATACCCATTATTAATGCGCCAAGTTATCTCGAGTTAAAATTACGATGCGCCGAGGAATTTCAAAATTCCAATAAGAAGCCTATCCTTTTCTTTAACAGAATAATTCATTCGATCAATCTAACAAACATCACCCTCGATTATCATAAAATTTAGTATAATCCTCCAAATATAATCACTATAAAAAATAGTGAACGTCAGGCACTTTTTGAACAAAGCCAAGATATAAAGACATTAGAAAAGGCTGAAAACGAAAATCTAATTAAGGTGACAGCACACGACATTCACCATTATTCCATTATCTATATAACGATAATGATCATTGTAATCATATGCGCTATAAAAATAGCCCTACCCTATCTAAAAGCTAAAAGACTTAAAGCGACGGACATTCCGCCTTCATCAACTCAAGAGAGTGATAACGAAAAGGAAAATAATAAAGAAACCACTAAAACTAATAAATTTCCTCTAACCAGAGCATTACCTTAAAAGAAGACAAGATAGAAGAGAAAGAAAAACACAAATTTCCTTTTATCATAAAAATGAGCATATATATATATTACAAAAAAAAACTTATAACAAATTATAATTATATTTACTCAAATACTATTAACAAAAAAAATTTCTTTTGCTAAATCTAAGAATTATATTTACTCAAATACTGAGAATTACATTTACTCAAACTAGAAAACTTTTATATAAGAAACACACATTTTGTTAATTTAAGAAATATATTTACTGAAATACTAATAATCTAAAATACTTATTTACAAACTAAATTTGTACTAGAATCTATTCTACATTATGCAAATACGTGTTAACCAAAACTTCTATAAGCATAAGTCAAAGAACATAGATAATAAATTACAGATAGAATCTAGAATATAACCAATTACTAGCCTAAGTAAAATAAATCACCATGTAAACTACAGATACCTAGTTCAACCAACCTAAACTCCGTGTAATTTTGATTCTCTTCAAGAATACGAAATTCCTCCTTAAGGGGAAGGTGTTATGAATCCACTAAACCTACCATGCCTAACTACCTAATCTCGGATTCATAACGTAAATCAAAACACAAATCTCAAACGCACGTCATGCGTCTAGAAAAATCACGTTTTTACCTTTAATAAAAAAAAAGGCATTTCAATTAAATTCATTTAAAATTCAATAAACTTGTTGCATAATCCTAAAATTACGAATTCCTAACGTAAATGCAACAAAGTATGCTTCCACAAACGATAAACAACAACCATCAGGTGTCAGATATTCTATCCCATTTGGCGCGTGCCTAAAATGAACATAATATCTTCTACAAATGAAATGTAATATGATCCGGGGCTAGTATTCGCTCAACGTAATGATTCATTCATGAAATCAATCGTAGAAAATCGTCACCAGGCAATTAAGCCCAAATACGTGACTACGTCACCGACCGATCTAAGATCGGCAAAATTACCCAACAGGTGCACCTTTGAATGGCTGCACTTCGTTGCATTGGTAAAGTGACATGAAGTTTCATGAATTAATGAATTATGATGACCCTGAAATTTTGTTATGCATGGAATCGATCACCGAACTTACAGAAAATTGTTTTTCGATTTAATTTAAATATGATGCGGTTGAACTAGGAAAATCAGAGAGAATTCTTGAACGTACTAGGAGAGTCCCCCTACCAAAAGTAAGGCCTCCTAAGTATCTAATTAAAATAAATCTTTACCAGTAATAAGTGAAAAGTCGATAAGTGTTTTTTTTTAACAAAGTGGAAAGCCGAAACAGAAAATTGTTAATCCATTACATTTAATAATAATAAATTTTGTTTTCTCAGAAAGTTGCATTTGAATTAACATTTTTGATTATATTGCGTTATACCTAAAGAGGTGTAACAACGTATAACACATTGCCGTGTTTGCAGCAAAAGAGGGAGACCTGCGAGACATCGAATGATGTCAGCAGCATGCCCGGTGTATGTATGGTGGAAAGAGCGAACTCAAGGCATTAAGATGGAGATGCAAATCTACCAGCATAATTGTCAAGGGTCGTATGCCGTTATGTGTGACCTGGGCGTCTTTATACAAGAGAACAATATCAAGTATGCCCTGTTACAAGAGCCATATGCGGTAGATGGGATGGTGAGGGGACTGCCTTCTGGGATGAAGGTATTTCCCAACTCGCGGGCTAGTGCAGCCATTGTGGTGAATGGTCATCATGATGTTGAGTGCCTTGCCGTTAGCGAGTTGGTAAACTTATGGGGCGTGTGTGTCTGGATAAATGTACCAAAAGGGGAATTGTTTTTAGTGAGCGTCTACTGCAAATTTGATGAGCTGCTGGAGCCATATCTTGAGTATTTGGATGCGGTGCTACTACTGGCGAGTAAAAAGCCTCATATCCTTGGCATGATGACCAGGATGACATGGATGACCAGGTGCGTACATTAAAAGAGTGGATGACTAGTGTGAATGACGGCATGCTCTCGAGAACTGTTGCCATGAATGATTGGCGAGTAAAATGGTGGACTATCGAATTAGCGGGAAAACGAAGGAATGTTAGGCGTCTCCGGAAGACATTCCAGAGAGCCAGACAGAGGGAAGAGGAAAATGCAGAGCAGCTTAGGAGAGAGTACCAGCAGAACGTACGAGAGTATAAAATTATTATGCAGCGCACAAAAGAGTCTGACTGGAAGCGCTTTGTAAGTGACAATAGGAATGATCCTTGGGGCAAGGTCTATAAGATCTGCAGGGGTAAAAAGGTTGTTGGAAATGTTAGCGGCATTCGAGTGGGAGATAATAACCTTACCACGTGGATTGAATGTATGAATGTGTTGCTGAATGAGTTCTTTCCGGATGCCGAGCTGACTCAATCTCTTCCTAGCAGGGAGATCACCGGGGCTCCAGATCTGGAAGCAGTTGAGATCTCCGAAAGCGTTGGCTTGCTTCGCTCTAGGAGATCGCCGGGACTGGATGGGATGACAGGTGAGATGTGTAAAAGCATCTGGCGTGCCATCCCAGACTACCTTGCAGCTGTGTATGAAAAGTGCTTAAGGGAAAGCTACTTTCCCAATGAATGGAAGTGTGAAGAATTATTGTGCTGCTCAATTCACCTGACAAAATCAGGAGCAACCCTCGTTCCTACCGAGGAATTAGCCTTCTCCCAGTGCTTGGAAAAGTACTGGAGAGAATTATGGTTAATAGACTGGAGCAGAGAACAGTGAATGCTATGTCTGAAAGACAGTATGGTTTTAAGAAAGGTAAATGTGTGGAAGATGCGTGGATGTATGTTGTGGACAGTGTAAAAGACAGCAGGAGTCGATATGTCCTAGGAATCTTTGTTGATTTCAAGGGCGCATTCGATTACCTCAGCTGGCATAGTGTTATGGAGAAACTGAGGGAAGTCGGCTGCCAGGAAATCGGTCTATGGGATAGCTATTTCACGGATAGGAAGGCGTGTGTAGTTGGGAAGAGGGAAACTGCATGGCGAAATGCCTCTAGAGGTTGCCCGCAGGGATCTATCTGTCGTCCATTTATTTGGAATTTCATGATGGATACCTTGCTGGGCCAACTGGAGGGTGAGGGCAAATGTTGCGCCTATGCAGATGATCTGCTTCTCCTAGTAGAAGCAGACTCGAGGTTGGAAGTTGAAAGGAAGAGTGAAAAATTAGCGAGTACGGTCTTTGAATAGGGTGTAAGTATTGAGGTGAGTGTCTCAAGGGAGAAAACAGCAATGATGTTGCTTAAAGGCAAACTGTCTTTAAATCGTCCCCCTTGTGTTAGAGCGTATGAAGGCAGTTTGAAGTATGTTACCCAAGTCAAGTACTTGGGGATAAGCGTGAGTGAAAGAATGCGTTTGACTCTCATTTTGTGGAGGTCAAGAAGCGTATGATAAGCTTGGTTTGTCAGCTCAGTCGAGTATTGAGGACTGAATGGGGCCTAAGCAGAAAAGCAACGCGGACGATCTATGGGGGACCGTTTGTTGCTTGCTCAACATCTGACAGTAGTAGGAAGAGCAAAAATACTCTCTTGTCAGAGGATTATGCTCCTGTCGTGTCTAGCTGTGTGCCGCACAGTGTCAACAGATGCCCTTCACATCTTAATGGGAGCAGCCCCGCTTGATCTGGTAGCGATAGGCAAGAGCTTGTCCTACAAGATCAAGAAGGGAGTTGCCCTGAGAGACAATGACTGGGTGTCAAATGTAGCTATGCAAGGCCTCAGCAAAAAGGAGAGGGAAAGTACACTAAGGCAGTGTATAGTAGATAGATGGCAGGATAGGTGGAGCGAAAGTGAAAAGGGAAGAGCAACGTTTGAGTTCATAAACCGAGTGACCATCGTAGAAGAGCACCCGGACTTTGAATTCAATCTTTGCTTAGGTTTCCTTTTGACTGGGCATGGCTCACTTAATGCTTTCCTCCACAAGAGGAGACTAAGTGAAAGCCAGGAATGTTTGTGTGGAGGTGAGTGTGAGGACTCGGTACATGTTCTGTGTGAATGTCCTATGTATGGTAGTTTCAGGGACTTAGGTAGCATGGGAATAGAAAATTGAGGGAAGATATGTTTTCAGCAATGTACTGAGTAGCACAGAAAGGCATCAGTGCATTACTACATATGCAAAAGAAGTTTTTAGAATAAGGAGGAGAAGGTATGCAAGGCAGGAAGTTATATAAGCTGTACGGAGGGCCATCAGACCCGGGCATGCATGAAGCCCAACTGAAGTACCGTAGACTATATACGTCTTTGCTACGAAGCCTGACCTGAGGTTTTTCGGCTAGCAAGGGGTCGGTGCCCATGGCACAAGCTGTCATGCCGACTTTGGTGCGGCCCTTCGGGGAGTAACGTGGTGGCTGTGGTTGACGCCCATATCGCGGGCAGAGTGAATACTTTGTGACTGTTCGCTGAACTTTCACTGCTCTGGGTATGATCTTGGCGTGGAGTTGCGCTTAATCAACCGGGTGCCGTGACCCATAGATCGGAAGAGATGTTAGATAGGTCTCACTCCCATCAGTGAGGGCGCCAGGCATGCACTTGGCGTCGACTGATACTTCAGAAGCAGAAATGCAACTGGAGGGCGATGATTGACGTCACAAAATCAATCCGTGTGTGAAGAACACCGTGAGATTAAGCCATGATGGCAGGCGCTCACGTTAATCCTCAAGGACTTTCTGTCCCTATCTACTGGGGGGGAAAGTAGTCTGCGAAGCGCAATGCTGAACAAGGTGAAAGCTGTATAAGAGGAAAGCATGCATACTTGATAGATGGAATTTGTTGGTTTGTTGTTAAGCGTTTTGATCCTTTTGTAGATCGCTTTGGCATCTCCCAGGAGAGTACGTACAGTAGTGTGGTATAGTTAGCTGAGTTCTATGGGCACGAATTGGTACTTCTCACGGCGAGGTAACTTTACTTTAGTGAAATTGAAATTGAGATTTTTGGCTGTGTGGGTACTGTAGTAGATTCTAGGCAGATGGCCCACGATGCAATCGAAGTTATCTTCTCATGTAAGTCAGAATAATAAAATCTCAGACATAGTGGTGCGAGGAGTGAGATGATGAATAAGTTGATGAAGAACGGAAATCAGGTATGTATGTTAGTAGTGCTTATATGGTTAGTATGCATGGTCAGCTATATGATCCAAATGGTGAATCACTAAGCCTATCTAGACTGAATTGGGCATATCTTAACCTTCACGTGGTCCCCTCTGCCAGCGTCCAAAAGATTGTATTACCTATATAGGACAAGTACAATTCTTTTGGACACTGCTAATAAGATCTAGACCCGAACGGGGTTACCAGTATCGTTTAAAAAAGATATCTAGCATGAAAGATTGAAACTGGGAGTATTCATGATCCGTTGATCATGCTTTACGAAAGCCATACCAAATGGGTGGCCCGACATTGGCTAACTTGGAACTGCGGGGTAAGAGGAGCCCTGGATAACAAGGTTTTATCCACCTCAACTTGGGATGGCCCCTTTATGGGAGCATCGTAGTGGCTGTGGTGTAGGGTGCCGTGACCTGAGATCGGCAGAGCTGGGATAGGTCTCGCTTCTACCAGTAAGTTGATGTCATGTCATGCAATTTTGGCAGACTGGTACCCGTTGTCTCGACACGAGGCACCTGATTGATCTTTACAAGCCGTGCATGAAGAATGCCGTGCGATTAAGCCATACTTGGCCGGTGCTCACGTAAAATCCTGACAACTTTCTGTCCCTATCTACTAACTAGCGAAACCACAACCAAGGGAACGGGCTTGGAATAATCAGCGGAGAAAGAAGACCCTGTTGAGCTTGACTATAGTCTGGGATTGTAAGGAGACATAAGAGGTGTAGCATAAGTGGGAGATGCATAGTTTTCGGATTATGTTTTCGCCAATGAAATACCACTATTCTTATCGTTTCCTTACTTACTTTATAAAATGGAACGTGTTTCATTTACTTAGCTATTATACGGATATATTTTTATAATATATTTTATGGTATTTTGTTTTGATGCAAGTTTCTTGTTGAAAGTACTCAAGAGTTTGTTATATAACCTAAAATATATTCAATGAATTTATATTTTAAACAGATTTTTCTTTATAGAGGATTTGATTTTTATATATAATAGTATATTGTTATTTGGTATGACTCTTACACTCTGGTATGATCCAATTCAAGGACATTCCCAGCTACGTAGTTTGACTGAGGCGGTACATCTCTCAAATTATAACGGAGGTGTCCCAAAGCCAGCTCATTGCGGACAGAAACTACACATAGAGCAAAAGGGCACAAGCTGACTTGATCCCTGTGTTCAGTACACATAGGGACTGCAAAAGTACGGCCTATCGATCCTTTTGGTTTAACGAGTTTTTAACAAGAGATGTCAGAAAAGTTACCACAGGGATAACTGGCTTGTGGCGGCCAAGCGTTCATAGCGACGACGCTTTTTGATTCTTCTATGTCGGCTCTTCCACCCAAATTTCACCAAGCGTTGGATTGCTCACCCATGCAAGGGAACATGAGCTGGTTTTAGACAGTCGAGAGACAGGTTAGTTTTACCCTTTTGATGATAAATGTTATTACGACAGCATTCCTGCGTAGTACGAGAGGAACCGCAGGTACGGACGAATGGCACAAGACTTGTTCGAGCGAACAGTGGTATGACGCTACGTCCGCTGGATTATGCCTGAACGCCTCTAAGGTCGTATCCATGCTGGACAGTAACAATAGTAATGAGGCAATTGTATTGTATGGCAATATACCAATTCAAGTTTATAATTTTAAATTATAAACGATATCGGATGTTTATGATGCCAATGTTTTATATAACAAAGTTAATATGGGTTGTATGAAAGTAACATCTATATATAATTAGTTATATAAAGAAACTTTATATAATACGATGACAATGTCTAGAATCAATTGTAAACGACTTTGGTGACGGGCGAGGTGCTGTAAGTGGTAGAGCAGCTGCCATACTGCGATCGACTGAAAATTAACCTTTGCTTGATGATTCGAATTAAATCGTCTATTTATGATATCATTATATCATTTTTTACATAAGAAAAGATATATGACAAAGTTAATATGGGTGTATGAGAATAACACCTGTATATACTGTGTTATGTAAAAACAAAAACTAATTGCGAATTAAGAATTGTAAACTACTTTAGTAATGTGCAAGGTGTTGTTAGTAGTAGAGCAGCTAACAAACTGCGAGACACTGAAGCTTAACCTTTGCTTGATGATTTCAAGTAAATCATCTATTTATAATATCATTTTATATAAAGATGGGACATATAAGCGCCCTTATAAAACTAGGCAAGCTAAGAGAAGTTATATAACAAAGTTAATATGGGTGTATGAAAGTAACACCTGTATATACTATGTTATATAAAAACAAAAACTAATTGCGAATAAAGAATTGTAAATTACTTTAGTAATGGGCAAGGTGTTGTAAGTAGTAGAGCAGCTAACAAACTGCGAGCCACTGAAGCTTAACCTTTGCTTGATGATTTCAAATAAATCATCTATTTATAATATCATCTTATATAAAGATGGGACATATAAGCGCCCTTATAAAACTTGGCGAGCCAAGAGAAGTTATATAACAAAGTTAATATGGGTGTATGAAAGTGACACCTATATATACTATGTTATATAAAAACAAAAACTAATTGCGAATAAAGAATTGTAAATTTCTTTAGTAATGGGCAAGGTGTTGTAAGTGGTAGAGCAGCTAACAAACTGCGAGCCACTGAAGCTTATCCTTTGCTTGATGATTACAAGTAAATCATCTATTTATCTAGATATGTTCATATGGAGCGGGGCATATTATATGAAGGAAGCCAATATAAAAGAAGACAAAATTTTTTTAATTGGTAAAATTCTTTACTCTACGTTAATTCAGCAAGAATTTTGCATACATTCAAAATACTATTAAAATTATCTATACTGTACGGCAGAAGCATTTGTGATTTTCGATCTTCTATCGTCGGTCTGTTAAAAATTGATACCTACATTTTTCCTTAAAAATAAAGCCGGTGCGTTTCCTCAATATCTCGCCCATATCAACTAATTTTATTGACTGACAGGTTTATTTGGGGTAGGAGACTCTGATCTATCAAGTAGAGCACTTCTTTCCCGATCCAGTAAACCAAGTCCCAAGATTTTTTTCAAATTATACATATGCTTGCATATTGATTATTTTTTCTTCATTTCTTTCTGCGACATTCTATAGTGGACTTCACCCCCCTTGGAGGGTAACTACCCCCCGCCAAAAATTACCCCCGGAAGAAATGTTTCTGTGCATGAATGATAGCTACTGATTGTATAAGTAGAACTGCATACTCAATATCCCGATCAAACACCACAGTACCGACTTATAAATTTTAGGTGAAAGTTTGAACGGCGAATGCTCCCGAACTATGTAAGCTTTTGACTTCCGGTTTTTTCTAGATGAAAACCTAGAGTACTTAGATATTTGTCTTAGTGCGAATGATTGAGGTAGAATGAAAGGAAACATAGTATTTGGGGTAAATGTGACCCAAGGTAGTGAAAATTGTTCAGTGACGTAGGAAAAAATGTAGAAAAAAGGGGTGAAAATACAATTAATCGAAAAAAACCTATACCATCAGATAGTACTCACCAAGACCTTTCCAAAAACTACCCATGTGGTTAGGGTTGAAAGTAAAAATCGCGAAATTTAGGTAGGAAAACGGAAAAAATTCGAAATTTTCGCGGGAGTTGTCGCACTTAAATTGGTATAGCATCTGAACTAAAGGGCAGAATGCCTTCAATCAAAATTTTATACATATAGGAAGCATGTATGTAGCTCATATTGTAACCGCTATGCCGTGTGTTTCACACAACTCACGCTAGATGGCGCAAAGTGCGCATGGAAAATTCTGACAGTTTTATTTTTTTTAAATAGGTAAATAACACCCTATGTTGCTGAAATTCTGTATAGGTAATCTTGTGATAAGCGGTCATCCATAAAAAATTCAAAAATTGGATTTATTTGAAATTCGTAGAAGAAAGTTTCCAAATGAAGTTTTTCGATAAAAATTTTGGCCGTGGAAAAAAATTTTATGCAACGCAAGAGGGAGGGGTGGCAAATAGTCTCAAAAAATCATAAAAAAAATCAGAAAAAAATAATCAAAAGGAATTTTTGAAATCGAATAATATTTGGGCGAATTATGGGGTGGGGATGAATGAAAACATATTTACAAATATGTATGTAATTTGAAAACTTTGCTTGAACCAAGTATACTCGATCGAAAAAGTAGGGACGCAGTTCTATAATACTCGCCGACACCTTTCATATGATATGCGACATTCTATAGTGGACCTCACCCCCTTGGTGAGGTGGCCCATTTGGCGTATTTTCGCTGTTTGCCACATGAATTTATAAGGGAAGGTATAAAGTTTTTGAGAATTTTATAAGGAACACATGAAAAAATGTTGATTTGCCACTATCCATTTTCATACACTACAAACCAATCCTAATCATGTGCTTATGCTGAAAATCGCATTTTCGATGATTGCTAGATGAATTTATAAGGGAAGGTATAAATCTTTTGAGAGTTTTATAAGGAACACATGAAAAAATGTTGATTTGACACAATCTATTTTTTTACACTACACACCAATCCTAATCATCTGCTTATACTGGAAATCGCATTTGTGAAAAAGAGAAAATTTATAAACTCATTTACCAATTTTTCTATGCGACACAGGATTTTTTTTTATAAGGAAAGAGAAAAACTTTCTCAGTAAAAAATCAATATATGTTATGCCATTCCTTATAAATCCATATAAGTTATTATGTATAACAATTTCCAAGTTCCATAATAGAGCAATAGAATTTTTTTACTGAGAAAGTTTTCCTCTTTCCATATAAAAAAAAATCCTGTATCCCATACAAAAAATTTGGAAATGATTTAATTGAAAATTTTTTTTCGCAAAACCGATTTCCGATAAAATGATATGACTACGATCGTTGTGTAGTGTCTGAGAATAGATAGTAACAAATCAAAAATTTTTCATATGTTCCTTATAAAAATCAATATATTGTAGCGAAATTACAATTTGGTAATTTGTTCTGGATAACCGGAATTGATGTTCTTTAATTCATCTTCTTCTGTAAGAATTACCAAAGTATTCTTCTTCCTTTCTCCAACTTTAGTATCGCGTTCCGCGGCCTTCTTTTGACCTTAGCGTTGAACTTGGTTGATTCGAAATAATAAAAATAATCGATTTGTGTCATAAAAATAGCTCTAACATTCGTCGATGGAGATGTAAATAATGGCAATTGAACAATGTTATTAATATGGAATGGCCGCGACCATAGAACTCTCCAGTCAAATGAATCATGTCTATCATTTTTATACGGTACAAAATCATCATTATCCCAGTAATCAGCATCATTAATATTTCGCTGAACTCCTGCTTGTTGTGATGCCTGTGGAAGAACATTTGTCCCTGGCCTGGGTGTGAAGATATTACTTTCATCACGAGGTAGCACATTGGACTCCCGCATTGCCCCTGAAAAAGAAACAAGAAAGAACACCACAAGAATCTTTCTTAAATCTTAAAATGATAAATTGGTCTTACCTAAATCACAATTGCTGATGTCGGCTGAACATCTCACAGCAGAAGTAAATATGTCCGAACGAACATTCCGCGTAAAGAAGAAATCGTACTAGAACACTAAATGGAAACGAGGTACGAGCAAGAAATTCTCATTACACATCACGTTCCGCCATGCGCCCTGAATGCGACACAAAATTGTCGGCGCCAAGTTGCGTCGTTGATTGCCACAGACGTAATACAATGAATGCGACATTGTCGTCGTCATTTCAAGATAAATGAGTTGAGTTTTGCTTTCTTTGGGATGTCAACAGGGAAATTTTTACATCTTTTTAAGAATAAGTATAAGTTGTATTTAAAGCTTATATGCATTTATGCCAGATTTAAAAGGACGGTACTCGAAATTGAAGCTACTTTTTGACGATGAGATTTTTTGTGGCACATCATTCGCTAAGTTCTAATGTCGTACCATGGATTCGAAAATTATTTTTTGGCGTCGACAGGAGCGTGTTGCAATCGTTGTACTTCAACCTTTAACTGCAGCTAGCTCACAAGAAACCACTGCGCAGCGGAATATCGAATAGTACATCTAAAAGCAAATGCAGCAACTCGTGCGTGCCGCTTCCAGCTACGTCTAAGCCAGCTGAAGGTACGGTTTTAAGAAATTTATAAATTATTCCCGGTAAGAGTTTATTTTTTTTATATATATTTTTTTACACTTATACCATATTGAATTAGCAATAAATTGAATTTACTCAAAATATTTTCTAGATAATAAGTTGAGAGCAGCCTGTGGCAGCAATAACTAAAATGGTAACACTCATGACAAATGATGAGGTGCAGTTGCTATGCCTAGTTATTGTTGCTATGCCAGTTGTTGCTATGCCAATATTGTTGCCATGCGCCTTTGACTACCGTTCTTTGGTGCCGTGTGCAAACTCTGGCTATATAAACTTGGCTCGACCTCTTTTTTCAGTTTGGCAGTGCAGCGATCAAGTGGTTAGCTATTCCTAGTGTTATTTCTCAGTGTTCTAATTCCGACTAACAAATCAAATACTTTGTTTTAGTTGACGATTGAAATAAATATTCTTCTTCTGGGTCTCGACTGGATTAAGAGTATTGTTTTGATAAGCGACTAAAATGAAGATTCTTATTGTGGGTAGCGACTGCAATAAGAATTTAATACTAATCAAACAAATGCTTTATTTTGGTTAAAGGGTCGAAAATTGAGATTTTTATTCTGGGTACCGACTGGATTAAGGATCTTTTTTTTGATAGCGGCTAAAATAAGGATTCTTACTGTGGGTATCGACTGCAGTAAGAATAAATTTCTAACACCAAACACTTTATTGCGGGTCTCGACTGTAATAAAGATTCTTATTGTGGGTATCGACTGCAATAAGAATAAATTACTAACTCAAAAGCACTTTATCGCGGATCTCGACTGTGATAAAGATTCTTATTGTGGGTATCGACTGCAATAAGAATAAATTACTAACTCAAAACACTTTATAGCGGGTCTCGACTGTGATAAAGATTCTTTCTGTGGGTAGCGACTGCAGTAAGAATAAATTACTAACACAAAACTCTTTATTGCTGGTCTCGACTGTAATAACGATTCTTATTGTGGGTATCGACTGCAATAAAAATAAATTACTAACTCAAAAGCACTTTATCGCGTATCTCGACTGTGATAAAGATTCTTATTGTGGGTATCGACTGCAATAAGAATAAATTACTAACACCAAACACTTAATCGCGGGTCTCGACTGTGATAAAGATTCTTATTGTGGGTATCGACTGCAATAAGAATAAATTCCTAACACCAAACACTTTATCGCGGGTCTCGACTGTGATAAAGATTCTTTCTATGGGTAGCGACTGCAGTAAAAATAAACTACTAACTCAAAACATTTTATCGCGGGTCTCGACTGTGATAAAGGATTCTTTCTGTGGGTACCGACTGCACTCAGAATTACTAACCTCACTTTATTCTGGGTCCCGACTGGAATAACGAAAATCCCAATCCTAAAACCTTAATAGAGAACCAAGTGAATCAGCTGCCAAAGACTGATCATGTATGTACCAAGTCAGATACAATAAAATAACTTTTCTTTTAAAATAATCAAATACAGTAAAATAAATTTTCTTTTAAAATAATCAAATACAGTAAAACTAAATTTTCTTTTAAAAATAATCTTATTACTAAGATAACATAAATCATATATTGTCGTAACCTTTTTCAGTTGCTAAGATTTCGGTGAATTTCTTAAAGGAATTTGAAACATTGAAATAAAACTGCTCCCTAGTTTACCGTTCGGCCGGATGAAATTTTTATCGAGTAGATAAAATCGTTACAATTGGTGCCAAGTGTGGGGTTTTAGAAAAATATTTCCTCAAATATTTTGTCCCACTCAAATACTCGTTTCAGTGTTTAAAATTTCTGATGGAATTCCCCGAAGTCTCTCGATCTTAACTAAGTTATTATTTTCCATTTTAAGTCTTTGTAAAGTGAGTTGGAACTTTTCGAAACGATAGAATCACTCTTTTCGAGAATTTAAATAAACGCTATACTGTTACATCATTTACGTATAATTTCGGCTTTTGGTGATCTCTTCTGGTTTAATCAAGTTGCTCAAAATGGATTCCGAACAGCTTAAGGAGCTGAAAGATGGAATTAAGGCCATGGCAGCAGCTTTGGTGAAAGAGCTTGCTAACGAAATCAAGGTCGAATTGCAACATGAACAAGCTGCGTCCGTTACAGCCATAGAGTCAGGAATAACTGATCAAGTGGCTAAACTATCTAAGAAAATGGACGAGTTGGATAAAACTTCAAGTGGGACGGGATTTGTTAACCGAGTTTTTGAAGACTTTTCTTCTCTGGCAAATACGTCTTCCCCTACAACTACTACTACGTCGACTACAACTTTTGTAACTACAACTTCGGTAGCATCGCCTATCTCGTCGAGCGCGGCAATAGTTCATTCAATTACACCTGCAGTGTCTATTAGCAGCTCGCTACCCAATTTTTCTGTATCTTCTCAGGGACACCTGCTGTCGACCTATAGAAACCAAACATTTAATTATCCTGTGCAGCCTACTTCAAGCTGGACTCACTGGCCAATTAATGGCCATTTACCATTGAACCCTGAACGAAGTCAGCCTGCTGTGCAATCTGTTGAACAAGCTTGTTTACCAAGAGGCTCCGTCGAAAGGCTCTATTCCCTACAACAGCCTAATTCAAATTTGGCGCAGCAGTCTAACACCATTTTTGCTCAGCACCCCAATTCAAACTTTGCTCAGCAATCTAATGCCATGTTTGACCAACAGTTTAACTCAAATTTTACTCAGCGATCTAGTTCGAATATTATGCAACAGCCTAATCCTAACTTAGGCGGGCAGCCTAACTTCAACTTCATGCCACCGCCTTCTTCGAATTTTAAACGACAGCCTTCGATTCCCTCAACTTCAAATGCAGGAGCTGTCAGTTCTGGACCAGTCGGGCTAGTCTGCAATCTAAATCCTTTTGACGGGACAGTATCCTGGTCGGATTATGGAATAAAATTCGAGATTGTAGCACGAAATAACAACTGGTCAGAGCAAGAGAAAGCTGACGCAATGGCGACACAACTGCGAGGTAATGCTCTACCAGTACTAATCGTTTTCCTTCCAGGTCATCGCATTCAATACGGAGAGCTAATCGCGTTGCTGGAACAGCGTTTTGGAGTCGACTCCTACTCGATCCAAGTGCAGTTCTGTGGAAGATTGCAAGGTGGGAGGGAAAGTTTCGCAAATTTTGCACTGGAGTTACAGCAACTGGCTACGACTGCATTTCCCTCCTGCCCAACGGATGTCGTTGATAGAATGGCAGCGTTACGATTTTTGGAAGGAATTCGGGACGACGAGTTGAGGACTTTGGTCAGAGTTCGGGGACCAAAATCACTGCATGAAACAGTGAACGCAGCACAAGAACTAGTCACAGGGATTAATGTGGGAAGGAATGCCAGAGTTCATGTCGCGCAAGCCTCAACTCGCAATTATGGAAGACGTAGAAAACCGACGAGAAACGTTGTAACAGCTAGAGAACAAGAGGTTCTCGGCTCTTTCGGTGGGAACACAACTACGGCATTGACGAACCCCCCCAGGCTATACGATTCGTTTACTCCGGCTTACCGTATCGAGATCCCACCCGCAATTCCTATATATTCGGGAAACGCATCAACATCGGCCCACAGGGGCACCAGTCGATGAACATTCCTCCTGCCCCAAATAAAAGAAACAACGCTGACGACCCCGTGGAATTCCTGGCTATAACTCCATCCTCCCAGACCATTTTTGAGATTTTAAGCGATGAACCTTCTAGATATAACCATTCAGAAGGTACTGTGAATCAAATTGAAGTGACTATCCAAGCCGTAGGTCCTTCTAAAGACAGTCTCACCGTCCAAGGACTATTAAACGAGAAGCCATGCTGTTTCATCTTAGACACTGGAGCCACAGTCTCTATTGTTCACCCCACCTTTCTAAGCCGTTCATCACTGACAAAGCTTGAGAAGTCGCATGTCGTGATTAGGAGCGTGACGGGTAGCCGGATAGATCTTCTAGGTAGACTGAAGGTCAAACTTCACTTAGGAACTTATCGTGCCCACCACATGATGCTGGTCGCTCATATTTAGCCTTTGTGCATATTAGGCGTGGATTTCTTGGATGGTAACAATTGCCGGCTAGATCTCGAAAGGAATGTGCTTCAAATAGGAAATGGGACCGTGAATCTTAGTAAACCCGATTACCCCGAGATAATAATAAATCTCCCAGAAAGCATATTGCTGACCGCTCTTAGCGAAACCATTATTCCTGTAAATCGAAAGCGAAAGGTGGAAGATGGACCGATTTTACTATTAGACCCTAGGCCAGATTTACCATACGGCATACACGCTGCGCGCATCTTAGTCGAGTCAAAGATGCAAAACATCCCGGTGCGATTTATTAATCTATCGGCCACTGATATTTTTATACCTCGTGATAGTTTCATTGGATGTCTCGAGCCGGTAGTTATTGCGAATGCTGTCGCTTCTACGAGCGCTGCAGAGCTAGACCCTTTTGGGGTCATTCTCAACGGAGTGCCCGAGGGACTGTCTAGCGAAGACAAGCAACAGCTGACGTCCGTTCTTTATGAATTTCGCGATATTTTCTCCACTGGCTCTAGCGACGTCGGCCGGACAGGAATCACATTGATGTAGGCGGAGCGCAACCTTTCAGGATTCCACCTCGTAGGGTTCCACTGGCAAAAAGGCCAAAGTCGAGCAATTGGTACAGGAAATGGAGAGCAATAACATTATGAGGCCATCCAACAGTTCCTGGGCGTCCCCTGTAGTTCTTGTTAAGAAGAAAGATGGCAGCACTAGGTTTTGTGTAGACTATCGGCGGCTAAACGATAGCACCAAGAAAGATTCTTACCCTCTTCCTAGAATGGATGATACCCTAGTGTGCTTCTCCGGATTTACTTGGTTCTCTACCCTCGACCTTCAAAGTGGCTATTGGCAACTCGAAATGAGTGAACAGGATAGAGAGAAAACTGCCTTCGCGACTGGCGCCGGTCTTTGGGAGTTTAACGTAATGCCCTTTGGTCTGTGTAACGCCCCCGCCACCTTCGAGCGTTTAATGGACGGCGTATTACGTAAACTAGGTACAGAAACCGCTCTAGTATATCTAGATGACATTATCGTTCTTGGGCGTGATATCGAAGACCATCTTGCTAACCTGAGCGGCTCCGTACGGCCAACTTAAAACTTAGCCCGAACAAATGTCATCTTCTTCGTCCAGAAGTGAAATACATAGGACACATAGTATCTGCGACGGGATTGCAAATGGATCCAAGTAAGATGGATACTATTCAAAATTGGCCAGTACCTAAGACGAAAAAAGAGGTACGAAGCTTCCTTGGACTGGCATCTTACTATCGAAGGTTTGTTCAGGATTTCTCCACTATCGCTAAGCCTCTATCCGAATTAACTGAAGATAAAAGGAAATTTCTGTGGGAAAGAGACAACAGGATGCCTTCGAGTAATTGAAGTTACGATTAATTTCCCTTCCTATCCTGTCTTTCCCACAAGCAGAGGGAGAATTCATACTCGATGCGGATGCCAGTCAAACAGGGATCGGAGCTGTCCTCAGCCAAGTCCAAAGTGGAAACGCGAAAGTGCTCGAGTACTACAGCAAGACTCTCAGCAAGCCTGAAGGAAATTATTGCGTTACCAGGAAAGAGCTGCTGGCTGTAGTACGAGCAACAAGGCACTTTCACCATTACTTATATGGTAGACCATTTCGAATCCGCGCAGATCACGCCTCACATCGTTGGCTATTAAATTTTAAAGATCCCGACGGACAGTTGGCTAGATGGCTGGAAAGGATACAGCAATACGATTTCGTCATCGAACATAGACCTGGCCGGAAACACCTAAACGTGGATGCTTTGTCACGTCGACCATGCGAAAATTGCGTTCATTGTGACCAGAAGGAAAACCGAGAGCAAACGCAACTCGTAGACTTGGTAGCCATCGAACCAGCATTCGACTTAGCCTCAGAACAAGACCGAGATGCCACTCTACGAATCGTGAAATCCTGGTTACAACAGAATCAGAGACCGTCGAGAGAGCAGATTATTTCCGAAAGTCCTACTCTGAAAACATTTTGGTCGCGGTGGGAATCATTGCAACTAATGGACGATGTATTACACTTCACCAGGCACGGGCACCAGGACATCCTTGTAAAAGTCGCACCAGCGGACCATACCTCCGAAATTCTCCACAACTTTCACAATAAACCAGAAGGAGGACATTTTGGAGTAAGAAAAACAGTCAAAAAGATTAAAGAACGTTGGTACTGGCCTACTTTGCAAGCTGACGCAGAAATATGGTGTGCCAAGTGTCTTCTTTGTCACTCTAAAAGAGGTCCTTCGAGAAAAACTAGAGGGGCACTTTAAGTTTACAACGTAGGAGCCGCATTTGAAAGGATTGTGGTTGATGTACTGGGCCCACTACTAAAAACTGATAGAGGATACAAGTAAATCGTGGTCGTTATCGATTATTTTACGAAGTGGCCAGAGGCTTTTGCGACACCAGATCAAAAGTCCGAAACCATAGCCGACGGACTTATCGAGAATGTACTTACTAGATTTGCCATGATTTTCTAACTGCATTCGGACCAGGGCCGAAATTTTGAGTCTGAACTTCTACAAGGGATTTTACAACGCTTGGGCATAGAAAAACCAGGACAACTGCTCTGCACCCTCAATCAGACGGGATGGTTGAGCGATTTAATCGGACGCTTCTAGATTACCTGTCAAAGTTTGTCAGTACTAGCCAAACGAACTGGGACCAGTTCCTCCCTTTCGCACTTCTGGCATATCGATCCTCCATTCACGAGAGCACCAAATTCACTCCCGCGCGCCTCAACTTTGGTAGAGAATTAAGACTACCTTCTTATCTTTCTTACGGCCCTGCACCTGGCGGATGTAACACAGCAGTAGATTATGCTGAGAGGCTGACCCAGACCCTTGAAAAAATCCACTCTTTAACCCGGAAGCATCTAACTCTATCGTCCTACCAGATGAAAACCCAATATGACCTTAGAACGCATCCTCTCCAATTTTCTGAAGGCGAACAAGTCTGGATTTACAATCCAAAACGCCGAAAGGGCAAAAGTCCCAAACTGCAACGTGACTGGGAAGGTCCTTGCACGGTATTGTCTAAACTAAACGATGTCCTCTATAAAGTTGAGTTCCCCGGAGGTCGGGTGAAAAAGGTCCTCCACATAGACAGACTAGCTAAATTTTGTAGCGAAGAGACACCTTTAGCGTTGGGGTCGACTCGAGTGTAGACAACGCAAATGCTATTAGCTGTATCGCACCGTGGGTTAAATACTCCAAACCAGCCGTACCGAATTTTCTAAGAAAATGTGGTTTCGAGATAGGGAAAGGGTTGGGTAAAAACTTGCAGGGTAAAGTCGAACCCATTACAGTTAGGTCTCGCACGTCGCGGGCCGGTTTCGGTTCAAATACCGAAATATAAAACCTATCTCCCACTAACACATAATCCATTCCCCCTTTCCCATTAACGAGCTAATCTACCATCCACCTCCGACTAACACACTAATCAACAAACAGCCTTATCCCAAACACCCCCAGATCGATTACCTGCCATACACCAGTAGCGTATGAATTGAGAAAGCTACAATTAAGCTCTTTACGAGTGAAGACACGAGAGTTCCTTGCTCAAAAGCTACCGTCCCTGCGAATAAGTCATGAAAGATTCGCTCAGATATAAAGGGTAGAGTTCCTGAGTTTCAGTCCTCTATAGCTTAGAATATACTCGGAGGTTACTTTTGAAGAAATAATATATTTACAATGAAACGTAATATTATTTGGCCTTTAAACCTCTTGTCTGGCGACAATTTCCTGGAACGGAAGTATTCACGAGCTTATTGGCCCAACGTGTACCTCGAGTACTCAGAGCCAATAAAGCAAGCACATTTTTACAGGAATTTCTATCTTTATTACTTTTCCAAGATAAAGGTTCACTCTATAGATTCACTCTACAGAAATTTCTATTTCTATTGCTCAAAGGCCAAGATAAGCCATCAGTAAAAACCCCAAAGACCGCTTTGGTGATCATATACAGTTAATTTCTTGTAATTTCCTAATTTTCTCTTTCTCTTACAAAAAAAAAAATTTCAAAAATTTCAGCTGCAGAACTTATAAACCACAAAATCGCAGTCGCTATGTTATAAAAAAAAGATAAAACCGTTAAAATCAGTAACTAAATTTCTATCTCGACGCGAAAAATTTCAAACTTCTATACAACTTCCGAAATTCCAATCGTCGCATGCGCCTATGTATATATGTACATACCTCATCTAAGTGCATTCCGTATTAGAGTGACTAGCATTACATTCTTACTGCACTGAATCACAAGGGACCGTTTAATTGAAAACAAATTTTCGTCTCTGCAAATTTTGTTTCGATTTAAACACCGAACCGTTACCCTGATCTCCAAATTTCATGCCCAGCGGATAATGAATAGCCAAGTGGACCCGTTAGGGCTCTTTAAAAATCGAGCTCGTTGCTTGGCAAACCACAATCTTTTTTTGTACTTCGAAAGAAAAAAATGGAATCGTCCAACAATACCACCAACTCGCCGCCAACACCAGGCAAGACCATCGAGCGGGAGGTTAAAGAAATTTGGGAGCTGGGAAAACAGCTTAAAAAGCTACAAACGGCCGCGCAAATTACGAAGATTGGCAGACGAATGCAGCACCTTCAACTGGAGGAATCGGAGGTAATTGAGATCACCGATTCTCCACCCCAATCACCAAGTCGCCAACCCGAGACAGCGCCAAGACCATCGGGATCAGCAGCCGTAGCCAATGAGCCTCAGCAGACATCGGCGTCTAAGGTGAAGATACTGGAATACCTTGTGCTGGTACCTGCCAACGAGCCGAGCAACGACCTCCACTTGATCGTGACAGACCACCACACAGGAGCCGTGGAAGACATAACCATTTCCTGGGACGCCCTGGTGAAGTCAAAGAAGCGTAAGCAACGCGCAACCACGAGAGATGGTACCCGGTACAATATCCGTTTAATTAAAGATGGAAACCTCAAAATTAAAAAAAAAAAAAAAAAAAAATCATAAAAGGAATTATTTATTTAGCACATTTCCCTCAATAATTCGCTTGCAGTTCAGCAGTTGGGGCTCCACAAACTTGGTTTCTTTAAGGACTCGGTCGGAACTTCGAGTCTGAAGAAGGGGGCAATGTAGCGAAATTACAATTTGGTAATTTGTTATGGATAACCGGAATTGATGTTCTTTAATTCATCTTCTTCTGTAAGAATTACCAAAGTATTCTTCTTCCTTTCTCTAACTTTAGTATCGCGTTCCGCGGCCTTCTTTTGACCTTAGCATTTCACTTGGTTGATTCGAAATAATAAAAATAGTCAGTTTGTGTCATAAAAATAGCTTTAATATTCGTCGATGGAGACGTAGAGAATGGCAATTCCACAGTGTTATTAATATGGAATGGCCGCGACCATAGAACTCTACAGTCAAATGAATCATGTCTATCATTTTTATACGGTACAAAATCATCATTGTCCCAGTAATCAGCATCATTAATATTTCGCTGAACTCCTGCTTGTTGTGATGCCTGTGGAAGAACATTTGTCCCTGGCCTGGGTGAGAAGATATTACTTTCATCACGAGGTAGCACATTGGACTCCCGCATTGCCCCTGAAAAAGAAACAAGAAAGAACACCAGAAAGAATCTTTCTTAAATCTTAAAATGATAAATTGGTCTTACCTAAATCACAATTGCTGATGTCAGCTGAACATCTCACAGCAGAAGTAAATATGCCAGAACGAACATTCCACGTAAAGAAGAAATCGTACTAGAACACTAAATGAGGTACGAGCAAGAAATTCTCATTACACATCACGTTCCGCCATGCGCCCTGAATGCGACACAAAATTGTCGGCGCCAAGTTGCGTCGTTGATTGCCACAGACGTTATACAATGAATGCGACATTGTCGTCGTCATTTCAAGATCAATGAGTTGAGTTTTGCTTTCTTTGGGATGTCAACAGGGAAATTTTTACATCTTTTTAAGAATAAGTATAAGTTGTATTTAAAGCTTATATGCATTTATGCCAGATTTAAAAGGACGGTGCTCGAAATTGAAGCTACTTTTTGACGACGACATTTTTTGTGGCACAGCATTCGCTATGTTCTAATGTCGTAACATGGATTCGAAAATTATTTTTTGGCGTCGACAGGTGCGTGTTGCAATCGTTGTACTTCAACCTTTAACTGCAGCTAGCTCACAAGAAACCACTGCGCAGCGGAATATCGAATAGTACATCTAAAAGCAAATGCAGCAACTCGTGCGTGCCGCTTCCAGCTACGTCTAAGCCAGCTGAAGGTACGGTTTTAAGAAATTTATAAATTATTCCCTGTAAGAGTTTATTTTTTTTTATATATTTTTTTACACTTATACCATATTGAATTAGCAATAAATTGAATTTACTCAAAATATTTTCTAGATAATAAGTTGAGAGCAGCCTGTGGCAGCAATAACTAAAATGGTAACACTCATGACAAATGATGAGGTGCAGTTGCTATGCCTAGTTATTGTTGCTATGCCAGTTGTTGCTATGCCAATATTGTTGCCATGCGCCTTTGACTACCGTTCTTTGGTGCCGTGTGCAAACTCTGGCTATATAAACTTGGCTCGACCTCTTTTTTCAGTTTGGCAGTGCAGCGATCAAGTGGTTAGCTATTCCTAGTGTTATTTCTCAGTGTTCTAATTCCGACTAACAAATCAAATACTTTGTTTTAGTTGACGATTGAAATAAATATTCTTCTTCTGGGTCTCGACTGGATTAAGAGTATTGTTTTGATAAGCGACTAAAATGAAGATTCTTATTGTGGGTAGCGACTGCAATAAGAATTTAATACTAATCAAACAAGTGCTTTATTTTGTTTAAAGGGTCGAAAATTGAGATTTTTATGCTGGGTACCGACTGGATTAAGGATCTTATTTTTTGACAGCGGCTAAAATAAGGATTCTTACTGTGGGTATCGACTGTAGTAAGAATAAATTACTAACACCATAAGAATAAATTACTAACTCAAGACACTTTATCGCGGGTCTCGACTGTGATAAAGATTCTTTCTGTGGGTAGCGACTGCAGTAAGAATAAATTACTAACACAAAACTCTGTATTGCGGGTCTCGACTGTAATAAAGATTCTTATTGTGGGTATCGACTGCAATAAGAATAAATTACTAACTCCAAAACACTTTATCGCGGGTCTCAACTGTGATAAAGATTCTTATTGTGGGTATCGACTGCAATAAGAATAAATACTAACACCAAACACTTTATCGCGGGTCCCGACTGTGATAAAGATTCTTATTGTGGGTATCGACTGCAATAAGAATAAATTACTAACACCAAACACTTTATCGCGGGTCTCGACTGTGATAAAGATTCTTTCTGTGGGTAGCGACTGCAGTAAGAATAAACTACTAACTCAAAACACTTTATCGCGGGTCTCGACTGTGATAAAGGATTCCTTCTGTGGGTACCGACTGCAGTCAGAATTACTAACCTCACTTTATTCTGGGTCCCGACTGGATCAGGTGAGTACCAAGTCATATACAGTAAAATATCTTTTCTTTTAAAATAATCAAATACAGTAAAATAAATTTTCTTTTAAAATAATCAAATACAGTAAAACTAAATTTTCTTTTAAGAATAATCTTATTACTAAGATAACATAAATCATATATTGTCGTAACCTTTTCAATTGCTAAGATTTCGGTGAATTTCTTAAAGGAGTTTGAAACATTGGAATAAAATTGCTCCCTCGTTTACCGCTCGGCCGGACCAAATTTTTATCGAGTAGATAAAAACGTTACAATATGTTTTGCCATTCCTTATAAATTCATATAAGTTATTATCTATAAAAATTTCAAATTTCCATATAAATTTACGGCGGAAGTGTGGGAGAGTAATAGAATTTTTTTCCTGAGAAAGTTTTTTTCTTTCCTTATAAAAAAAATCCTGTATCCCATACAAAATAATTGGAAATGATTTAATTGAACATTTTTTTTCGCAAAACCGATTTCCGATAAAATGATATTACTACGATCGTTGTGTTGTGTCTCAGAATAGATAGTAACAAATCAAAATTTTTTCATATGTTCCTTATAAAAATTAATATATGTTATGCCATTCCTTATAAATTCATATAAGTTATTACGTATAAAAATTTCAAAGTTCCACATAAATTCACGGCGGAAGTCTGGGAGAGTAATAGAATTTTTTTACTGAGAAAGTTTTTCTTTCCTTATAAAAAAAATTCCTGTATCCCATATAAAAAATTTGGAAATGATTTAATTGAAAACTTTTTTTCGCAAAACCGATTTCCGATAAAATGATATGACTACGATCGTTGTGTTGTGTCTGAGAATAGATAGTAGCAAATCAAAATTTTTTCATATGTTCCTTATAAAAATCAAAATATGTTATGCCATTCCTTATAAATTCACGGCGGAAGTGTGGAAGAGTAATACAATTTTTTTACTGAGAAAGTTTTTCTCTTTCCTTATAAAAAAAATTCCTGTATCCCATACAAAAAAATTGGTAATGATTTAATTAAAATTTTTTTTTCGCAAAACCGATTTCCAATAAAATGATATGACTACGATCGTTGTGTTGTGTCTGAGAATAGATAGTAACAAATCAAAATTTTTTCATATGTTCCTTATAAAAATTAATATATGTTATGCCATTCCTTATAAATTCATATAAGTTATTATGTATAAAAATTTCAAAGTTCCATATAAATTCACGGCGGGAAAAAAATACAAAAAATTTGGAAATGATAAATTATAAATTATATGTCAATAAAAAACAGAAATTTCTTATAAGAAATAGTACAAAGTGTCTCATGCTATGGCATGGGACATAGTGTTTGGGATATGGTTTTGGTATAAGATTTGTGCCAGTAAAAAAACAGTGGACCCTTCCACAGTGCTGTCTCCAGACGTACTATAGGGGGTAGTGTTTGTCTGAGCGATACCAACTCAGACACTGGAAAATATTTTATAAGGAAGTCTTATAAATCATATCTATTCATGTGCATTTACCCTCGCATGGGTGCACGGCTTTTATACTATGCCTATAAAAGTCGATGTACCTGTGTGCACATATGGCTTAACACGGGAGCCATAAAATAAAACCTTGTTGTTGAGTTGGGATTCAGCAAGGTCTTATAAGGAATAGTATAAAGCCTCGCATGCTATTGCATTGGACGTGGTGTTTGGTATATGGTTTTGGTATAAGTTTTATGTCAATAAAAAACAGAAATTTGTTATAGGAAATAGCAAAAAGTGTCTCATGCTATTGCATGGGACATTTGGTCGTGGAGTTAATTTTCCACCAAGAGCCGTATAAAAAAAAAATTTACTCTTCCACAGTACAGTCTCAAGACGTACTATAGGGAGCAGTCGGTGTCTGGTCAGAAGACAGAAGACATCGAGACATGATTATATTATAAAGAAATCTTTATAAAATCATGTTGAATTTGTGTGCATATACTCCTGACATGGTGAAGTAATTTTATAACATGATTATAAAAACTAATATTAACCACGTGCACATTGAAAATCTATATTAGATATACTATATATTAATATAATATATTAATATATTAATTTTATATATATTAATTTTATAACTTATATATATATGTAACTAATATATTAAATTTATAACTTATGATTATAAAGACTATTGTATTGTATTGTATTGTATATATACTATATCTTTCAACTTTCTCATAAAAATGCTATTATGAAACTAATAAGAGATCTCAAATGAAAGTAGGTTGGAATACTATCAATGTGATATATACCATACGATGATCTTTCTGATAATGGAAATGTTATGAAGATAGTCATTGAATATGTTGATTTTGACAGCAACATATTTACAACGAGAATGACAAAAATTGAATTTTTTGCTATTTGACCTAGTGTGACCATGATCAATATTATAATACGATTATCATAAAATGGTCAGAATATGTCAGGGGTATCAAAGAAATTTATACTCTTGTCGCCTAAAAATGATATTTAATATCATAAAAAAATTAATTTCGCTTTCAGCAATAATAAGATTTGTTTTATATCATGAAACAATCGTTAATTTTACAACATAAAAGAATTAAAAATTCTTTATCAAAAACAATATGAAAGCTTTGAAAAAAATTGCTATTAATATTCTATATACACATGTATAGAAAAGATTTAAAAAAGTAATCAAAGTAATATATATGTCTTTATGATACATATATCTTTATTATTTATAATCATTCTTATAAACATTGTTCTGGTTGATCCTGCCAGTAGTTATATGCTTGTCTCAAAGATTAAGCCATGCATGTCTAAGTACAAACGAAATTAAAGTGAAACCGCAAAAGGCTCATTTATTTATTTATTATTAGATCGTAACAGTTACATGGATAACTGAGGTAATTCTAGAGCTAATACATGCAATTATAAACACGGACCTCTGGGACGTGTGCTTTTATTAGGCTAAAACCAAGCGATACCTTTTATAGGGATCGTTACAATGGTTGAACTCTAGATAATTTGCCGATCATATGGTCTTTGACCGACGACAGATCTTTCAAATGTCTTCCCTATCAACTATTGATTTTAGTATCTTGGACTACCATGGTTGCAAGGGGTAACGGGGAATCAGGGTTCGATTCCGGAGAGGGAGCCTGAGAAGCGGCTACCACATCTAAGGAAGGCAGCAGGCGCGTAAATTACCCACTCCCAGTACGGGGAGGTAGTGACGAAAAATAACAATACAGGACTCATATCCCCAGGCCCTGCAATTGGAATGACAACACTTTAAATACTTTATCAAGGACCCGTTAGAGGGAAAGTCTGGTGCCAGCAGCCGCTGTAATTCCAGCTCTAATAGCGTATATTAAAGTTCTTGCGGTTAAAACGTTCGTAGTTGAATTTGTGCTTCATACGGGTAGTACTACTATAATATTGGTCTGTACATTACCTTATGTTATGTGAGCGTATTACCGGTGGAGTTCTCACATATATTGATTCATATCATTTGGATTTAATATATATACCTCCTATTTATACCTGCTTCAGTGCTCTTTACCGAGTGTTGTTGAAGGCCGGTACAATTAATTTGAACAAATTAGAGTGCTTAAAGCAGGCTTCAAATGCCTGAATATTATGTGCATGGAACAATGGAATAAGACCTCTGTTCTATTTTCATTAGTTTTTAGATCAAGAGGTAATGATTAATAGAAGCAGTTGGGGGCATTAGTATTACGACGCGAGAGGTGAAATTCTTGGACCGTCGCGTCGTAAGACTAACTTAAGCGAAAGCATTTGCCAAAAATGTTTTCATTAATCAAGAATGAAAGTTACAGGCTCGAAGGCGATCAGATACCGCCCTAGTTCTAACCATAAACGATGCCAGCTAGCAATTGAGTGTAGCTACTATTATGGCTTTCTCAGTCCCTTCCCGGGAAACCAAATCTTTTGGGCTCCGGAGGAAGTATGGTTGCAAATCTGAAACTTAAAAGAATTGGCGGAAGGGCACCAGCAGGAGGTAGCCTGCGGCTTAATTTGATTCAACACGGGAAAACTTACCAGGTCCGAACATAAATGAGTAAGACAGATTGATAGCTTTTTCTCGAATCTATGGCTGGCGGTGCATGGTCGTTCTTAGTTCGTGGAGTGATTTGTCAGGTTAATTCCGTTAACGAACGAGATTCAAATATATTAAACAGATGCATTCAGGATTATGATGCTGAAACTTTATATAGCCATCTTATATGGCCTACATTAACATGTATAAGTATTTTAATGTGTTTATATGGGGTGGAGTCGTACCTGCTTGTTTGTCCCATTAATACGGATACTGGCTTTTTAAATGGACAAATTGCGTCTAGCAATAACAGGTCTGGAATGCCCTTAGATGTCCTGGGCTGCACGCGCGCTTCAATGAAAGTATCAACGTGTATTTCCTAGACCAAGAGGTCCGGGTAAACCGCTGAATCACTTTCATGTTTGGGATTGTGCACTGAAACTGTTCAAATGAACCTGGAATTCCTAGTAAGTGTGAATCATAAATTCATATTGATTAGGTCCCTGCCCTTTGTACATACCGCCCGTCGCTACTACTGATTGAATTTTCAATGAGGTCTCCGGACGTGATCGCTGTGACGCCTTTATGGTTGTTACGGTTGCTTTTCGCGGAAGTTGTCCAAATTTGAGTATTTAATATGTGGAATATAGGCGACTTAAACTGTCTTTGGAATGTAGAGTTGATCTGATGATGATATATTCTATCCAGAATATATTGCTTGTAATCCTTTATAAGTAATATATAGAATATATTCGTGAGATGATCACGGAAATGGAAATGTTGTTGATCCGTCAAAAGGATGAAGAGAGGATGCTAATTTATGGCGGATAGCATATAGATATGTCATTGAAAATGTTTGTTACAGAAAGGACGAATTTACAACGAGAATAACAAGCTTGCAGTTATTGAATATTGTCTTGTGAAAGATATATGTCATTGAATATATTTGTTATACAGCAACGACATGTTTTCGACGAAAATAACAAGTGTGCACATTTGTTCGCAGATAGTTATTAAATGTGCTCTTGCTAAAGATATTATAAATAATGGAAGTCATTGAATATGGTTGTTATATCAACAGCATATTTACAACGAGAATGACTCTAGTTAAGGAAAAGCTTGCAAAGGTTGCTTGCTTAATTGATGATCTTATAAACGTAGTCATTGTATATGTTTGTTATAGAAACAACAGTTTACAACGAGAATGACTAAAAAAGAAAAACTCGCAATTGGTTGTGTTCAGCCCTGAACAACCATAATAATCATTAGAAATAAATTAATTTTATAACAAAATATTTCTATTCGAAGTTCACTGACATAATTTAATTACTTTATGCTAGTCAGCGCATTTTTCTCATTTTTAATTGACCCACTTACTTTGCACCTCTTTCGGTCGAGTAAATAAAATCGCTGACGACAGTGACAAAACAATTTTTAATATTTTGCCATGAGTCAATGCACTCACCAATTTGTTAATTCATTTATTGCTTGTATAATTGTTTTTTTTATTTTTGTATTATTGTTGTATATGCTAGTTTAATTGAACCAATTATTTTGTATAAATTAACCTAGCATAATTCAATAAACCACTAGTCTAAATTAAAGAGTGTTTAGAATTGTTTATCCCAATATATCAAATTTCAATACACTGTTGAGTCTAAGTTATTCAAAGCAATTTAACCAGTCTCACACTTCAAGCCTATATTGATTTAACACACTGTTGTTTCATAGATCTTGAAGTAGGCTTTAAAATCTCACCAGCTCAATTCAACACACGGTTGAATTTTGCAATCCATCAACAACATCTTGATTCAACACACAGTTGAATCTTGCACATGGTCCTTCGAGCCTACAAGCAACCGGAAGCAGTTCAGAACATTGTGAAGATACCTACGGCAAATAACGAAAAGACAAAGTCTCAACACACTGTTAAGACTTGCTTTACAATTTCACCAGCTGCAACAAACCAAAAAATCTTAACACACAGTTAAGATTTCACGCCAATTAAATACCAAAATCTTAACACACAGTTAAGATTTTTTTTTATTTTAACAAACAAATTTCAACAACTGAGCTTGGAGGTACCTTCCGTGACTACAGAAAGCAGTTCCAAAGGCAAAGCATAGTTATACACCCAGTAATAATGGCAACGAAAGAAGAAAGAATAATCTCGGCTCAACAAGAGGTAGCCAAACAAATTTCGGACACTTTGCGGAGCTACAAAAGAGATACTGGTGAAAGAATAACGGGAGACAATTTAGCCAAGAGGTTACAAGAGCTAGAAAAACACGGGTCCTCTTTCACGGCTCTCCATGAACAATTACAAAAGCTCATATCTAAGGATCATCCGTATCATGAAGGAAATTTGTACGAAAAAACGTACATATTATATAAGGAGGCTATTGAATTAATATCTAATTATGGCCAAACCATCAATCCAGAAGAAACGCCTGTAACTTCATTTCCTTTCACGCCGCTAACTACAGCTCCAACTTCAATGACAAACGTGCCATCGACAAGCACAGCCACACCGGTTATAACAGAATCTCATAAGCTACCAATAATGGCAGAACAGACTTCAAATAGCAAGATGATGGGTTCAGCACTGCCCTTACATTATATCGAGCAAGGCAGGGACGACAGTAATTTCCCCAAGCTTCCACCAATTAAGATACCAAAGTTCAGTGGTGATTACAAAGATTGGAAGCCATTTATCGAGATTTTCATGAACATAATCCACAACAATACGCGGATAAGTAATGTGGAGGAAATGCAGTACCATCCTCTATCACCTGGAGGGAGACGCGAGAAGAGTGATCAACCATCTTCAATTAAATAATAGAAATTACGATACTGCCTTGCAGCTAATAACAGCATGTTTCAACAACAATAGAAAAATAATTACAATCTACATAAACACCATAATCGATGCAAAAACCGCAAAACGATACAATAATGCTATACTACACAATAAAGGAATGTCTGGAAGCATTAAAAAATATGGATTGCAATATAGATGAGTGGGGTCCAATCATTGTCTGCATTGCAATGAGAAAATTTGACGCTGAAAGTCTTCGACTTTTCGAAGAAAGTTTGACTCACCCAAGAGAAATGCCGTCAACAAATGATCTACTGCAATTTCTGGAGAAGCGTTACCAGGTGTTAGATTGCATGAGTAATTCGAAGCTAAAAAAGCCCCACTATTCAAAAAATTTCAAAAAAACCTTCCTCGCCACCATAAAAGCCTTGTGTACTATCTCTAACAGGCAGCATAATCTCTATCAATGTGGGGAATTTAAAAAGATGAATACTGATGATAGGCAAGCATTCATTAGACGCAGCAATCTCTGTACTAATTGTCTCATGCATGATAAAAACGAGAAATGCAAATCTCACAAACTCTGCGCACTATGCAACAAAAGGCATCACACCTTACTGCATTAGAAATCTTTAAATAGCAGTATTTCAACGGCTATTTCACCATTAGAAGAACACAAAAACGTAGCGACACACATGACCACAAACGGAAGCCAGATAAGCAAGGCCAAATTGAAAAACCAACGAGGGTACAATATCAGTTGCCACACAAGCAGATCGAAAATTCCAAATGTTCTGCTACCAACCGCAATAATCAGAATCAAGAATATATATGGTCAACTGGAACAGTTCAGGGCCCTAATAGATCCTGGGTCTCAAGTATCCCTGATAACAGAACACGCAGTTCAATTGCTGAAACTTCAAAAAGAGCACATCAGAGCTACTATTTTTGGAGTCGGAGAATCAGAAGCAGCCAAAGCACATAACAAAGTAAAAATAAGCATCCAGGTGCGGCATCCAAAGGAGTCCTACCTCTCAGTTGATGCTCTTGTACTTTCAAAATAAAACACGCTTTTGCCTGATGCCCACACTACTGGGATCAGTAAATATGGGGATATCATATTGACCGATCCCACCTTTAACCAACCTGGCCCGATAGACCTTTTGTTAGGAGCTGATGTCTACGCCAGCATATTAACTAATGGATTAAGAAAAGGATGGCCTGCTGCCCAAAACACCAAGCTTGGCTGGATATTATTTGGGAATATTCCAAATACCAACAAAAATACACTGAAGTTATCGAGCTTCCTGTCGCTCACCGAGATAGAAGAAACCCTAGAAAAGTTCTGCGAAATAGAAAACAACCAGTCCAGTACTGAAGCAGATGACGCCTGTGGGCAACACTACGAACTTACACACACTAGGGACTCCGAAGGGAGATACATAGTCAATCTGCTATTCAAGGAAAACACTGGAGAACTGGAACAATCAAGGAAAAAGGCGTAGCTAGACTAATCCAAATAGAAAAGAAGCTGCAAAAGGAACCTCATACCCTAATTAAGTATAACAAATTTCTGACCGAATATCTAGAGCTAGGTCACATGTCTCCGGTTAAACCATATACAGATGACGAATCTGCAGTTTACTATTTACCTCATCATGCTGTGCATAAAACTGACAGCACCACTACAAAACTCCGTGTTGCTTTCGATGCATCATGCAAATCGGACTCTGGTTCAAGTTTTAATGACCTATTATACAGTGGACCGAAGGTCCAGCAAGACCTAGTACAAATTATGTCACGCTGGAGAAAATATCGCTATGTTTACACAGCTGACATAAAAAAATGTTTAGACAAATCAAGATCGCCGACACGCAGAGATACTATCAGAGAATTTTTTGGCGAAGAAGCACAAAGGAGCCCATTCAAGAATTTACACTCAATACCGTAACTTATGGAACTGACCCTGCAACATATCTAGCAATAAAAACACTACAACAGCTGGCATCAGATGAAGGAGACTATTATCCCATTGCCAAAAGAGTTCTCGCCACTGATTTCTACATCGACGATTTGACAGGTGCAGATACCAAAACAGAGGCTATTCAGCTCTAAAATCAGATAACTACGCTCTTGAAATGCGGTGGATTTAATTTACGAAAATGGACATCCAACAACGAGGACCTGCTAAAAGATCTACCAGAAGATATAATAGAAAGAGGCATTCTGGAAATAAAAGAAGATGATACCATAAAAACCCTTGGAGTTCATTGGAATCCAAGACTGGATGAATTTCCTTTTAAATTGAAAACAGATCAAAGATGTCATAGTCTAACAAAGAGAATTCTATTGTCCAAAATCGCCTCAATTTTCGATCCTTTAGGCTGGTTGGCCCCTGTGACTATAAGGGCAAAACAAATAATGCAAACCCTTTGCAAAACACAAACTGATTGGGATCAAGAAGCACCTTCCGATATAGCTAATGCATGGAAAGATTTGGAGAGTGAATTAAATGAACTACAGAGTATTGCACTTCCCCGGTGGATAAATTATCATGCACACAACGAAATCCAAATTCATGGGTTTTGCGACGCTTCTGAAAAGGGTTGTGCTGCTATAAGAAGATTCACACCACACTACTCACAGCAAAAACCAAAGTGGCACCTCTAAAACAGAAAATTTCTATTCCTAGATTGGAGCTATGTGGAGCCGTGCTGCTAGCAACCTTGATAAAATCTACAATTGGCAGTCTGGAGATACACTCGCCCAACATTTTTGCATGGTGTGACTCAGAGATAACACTAGCCTGGATAGCAAAAAATCCAAACTCTTGGCACACATACGTAGCGAACAGGGTTTCGGAGATTCAAAAGTGACTACCGAACAATGTCTGGAAATACGTACCCTCCCAGCACAACTCTGCAGATGTTACCACTAGAGGAATCAGTCCCAGCAAATTGGTTGCTAACAAGATCTGGTGCAGAGGTCCTTTATGTTTAACTCAACCTCCAGAAACATGGCCTTCCAACAAACTTAAAACTACCACAGAGGAAGAAAACAAAAAATCGTTTCAAGTACTCATTACACAAGTGTCCAATTCAGGAATTTTCAACTGCTCGTCCTTCATTCGACAAATAAAAACAATCGCATATTGTAGAAGGTTCATAGAATATTGTAGAAGGCCGCAAAAAACATCATCAAAATATCTCACTTCTGAGGAAATACAAGAAGCAACCCTCTGCATTGTGAGAATTGTTCAAGAAGAAGCTTTTCACGAGGAAAGACGGTCACTCAAGAAAAATAAGTCGTTGCTGAAGTCCAGCAAACTTCCCTCTCTCAACCCAGTACTTGACGCTGAAGGAATTTTACGTGTTGGAGGGAGACTACAACACTCAAACTTATCGGAGGATGCAAAACACCGAATCCTGCTTCCGCAAAAGCACCACATAATCAACCTCATAATTGACCACGCGCATCAACAAAATCTGCACGGGGGAACCCAACCCACCCTAAGCTACGTAAGATCTCGATATTGGATTATCAATGCCAAGCGTTTGGTGCAATCAAGAATTCATAGATGCATCAAATGTTTGCGACATCGTCAACAGCCTTCAGACCAATTAATGGGAAATTTACCAGTAGTGCGGGTAACCCCATCCACACCATTCTCTCATTGTGGAGTTGATTATGCTGGACCCTTTATCACAAAAATGACGAAAGGAAGAGGAACAAAAACTCTAAAGGGCTATATCGCATTGTTTGTTTGCATGGTAACTAAGGCTGTTCCGTCGCGGAACAATTAAAACTAACACTAAACTTACATACTAAAAAACTCACGCACTAATTTATAATAACGAATCCCACGATGAGCATCGGCAATAATTCCCGCGATGTCCCACGAAGCACCCAAACAAAAATCTAAAAGAAAGAACAACTGCGGGTATTTATAAAATCAACAAAATAATAAAATCTCAGATCATTTACAAATTTAAATGATCTGAGACTTTACCAAAAAACAAATACTCACTTATTAAACAAGGTGAACAATCCCGCGCCACAGTCATTTCTCCACCACCTAAAAAGAAATAGAAAACAAAATCATTAATAAAATGAATAAAATAAACATTAAAAAAGAATGTAAACACTTACCAGTTTCAATCAGCTGCCACCAACAATTTGACATAATCAAAATGGTGGCCCATAACATAGCAAAGTATTCCGGTTAAAATCATGAAGACGCCATTTTTGGGCCAAAATGGATAATTCTTGGACCAAATGCATGAAAATTCACACGATGACGCCATTCGTGGACCAAATACGTAAAACTTAACGCAAAGACGCGGGCGTCATTGGCAACGCCACCGGCAGACACAATCTCCATTGTGTTTCTGCCAATAAATAGCGAGCGATTGGAAATAGGAAATCACTTGCGATTTGACCAAGCGACAAGACAGATCGGTGGCTCTGAAACCAAAATTAAGTCTTGATTAACAAAACCAAGGGAAGTATTTCTGGCTCCCATTTATACTAATATTTTTTTATAACCATTAATAATATTTCAGCACCATATACTGGGAGTTTTCTGAACCCAGCTATAATCCGTCTGAGCAGTTCATTGACGCTCATTCTACCAACCAAACCGCGGTTATTCAAAAATTAATAATTATTTCTTTCTATTACAGATTAAGAAATAATAACCAGTGAAGGTTTACTTACACGGCACAAAGGTGGATTACTTGAAACGCTTAGAGTTAGTACTTGTAGTCAATTTATATTATCTACTATTAAGAAAAACAAGTGAATTAATGAAATTGATTTTTCTAGGTTAAGGTTTTTGTGATAAAATAAATTAGTGAATTTTTGTTATTTGAAAAAACATCCTGTCTTATCATTTCGAAACCGGCACCTGCCTCCTTTTTTATGCTAAGCCCATATTGGGACTTAACATTGGTCCTTCGAGCCGGATAAGACAGGAAGATTTCCAAAATGACAGAGATCGCTAACTTGACATTATCACTAGTCGCGATGAACGATCAGATAAAAAAAGCCGCCATAAATCACACCAAAGCTAATAGTGATACAAAGGCAGGCAAAAAATACTATGCGGCACGCATAGACTCTGTAGAAAAACTCTGGAAATCTTTCACAGATCTGCATATAGCAATCTGGACGACCAAAGATGGCGCGCAAAGCGACTACGCCAAAGGAGAACTATATGAGGAAACCGAACTCATATATATAAATCTCCTATCCACTCTCTTAGAGGAATTAGAGGAGTCATTCCCAGCAATACCTCTTAGCACAAATACAAATGAACCCAGAGTTCAGTCAGTACGACCCTCAAAGCCTGAAACACGGCTTCCACCAATCCATATACCGACATTCGACGGTAATTACAAATCATGGCGGACATTCCATGATTTGTTCAATTCATTAATTCACACAGACCTAAACATATCCAAGGTCCAAAAACTACACTACCTCAAACTCAGCGTCACTGGCGAAGCTGAACGCTTATTACGTCAGTTTGAAGTGACAGAAGCAAATTATGTAAAGGCATGGGAGCTACTACAAAAACGATATAACAAGAAGCGGGCTCAAGTTAACACACACTTAAAAACTTTACTAAATCAGACACCAATAAGAACGGAGTCAGCCCACGCCATCCGCGCTCTTCTAGATCAGACAGAAGAGAGCTTACACGAGCTCAAATATTTAGAACTACCCATTGAGCACTGGGATGCAATATTAATTCACAACTTGGTTCAACGCCTTCCATCAGAAACGCATCAGCTATGGGAGCAAGACCAAGGCAGCAAAACTGACATACCGACATATACCGATCTGTCAACTTTCCTAGAGTCACGTTTCCGTACTCTAGAATCCCTTCAAGTGCGTCAGAACTTGAAACCATTAGATTATGGACGACAAGCAAGGTCTCCTAATCAGCAAGAAAATCGTCGTGGTTACAAAACCACAAACAACCACCCATTATCAACAAAGCATACATACAAAGACGCATATGCATTTATGAACAAATCTCATACATGCGTCAAGTGTAAACAGAATCACACGTTGTTTCACTGCGCAGCGTTCAAAAAATTATCTCCAACAGCGAGACTACAATTCGTGCAGCAATTCAAGCTATGCAAAAATTGTCTTGCCTCAGGACACAACATCCACAGTTGTCCCAGCCAAAAAACGTGCTTTCAATGTCACAAACGACACAACACGTTACTACACGTAAGTCAATCTCCTGAAACAAAAAACGAGAGAACCAATATTGACCAGAGGCAAGCAGAACTGAAGCTTAACCAACCTAGCGGCAGTAATGAGCCAACCACACTTTTCACAACGAATGTCAACCGTGCATTATTGTCAACAGCTCTCGTTCACATGGAGGGGCCGAACGGACAAAAACACCAAATGAGAGCACTGATAGATTCAGGCTCTCAAGTTTCATTTATAACAGAAGCGGCAAGTAGACGAATGAGACTCCCGAAAAACCCTATCAAAATCAAAGTAACAGGGTTAGGCAAAACACAAACAGCTTCCATAAAGGCACAAACGTCATTTAAACTAATGTCACTCCACACAAGATTCGACACAAATATAGACGCATTTATCTTAAAACAGATAACAGATTTCATACCAGCTGACACGATAGACAGCAGCAAATTGCCCTATCTGCAGCATCTAATACTAGCAGATCCTAAATTTTACGTGCCCTGCCCAATTGACATATTGCTAGGAGCTGACATATACGCCGACATAATTGAAAACGGAATAATTAAGGGTGCACCAGGAGAACCTACAGCACAGCACACCCAGCTAGGTTGGATCCTAATGGGTAAAATAAAAAAGGTGACGGCATCAATAACATTAACGCGCTCACGGTACAAGTGACAGGCGATGACAAGTCGAGTCAACAACTGAGAAAATTCTGGGAATTAGAGGAAATTCCACAAAGAGTGATCCATCCCGATGATCAGTTATGTGAGGAAAAATACAAGGACTCACATCGACGTATAAGCCATGGAGCCTACCTAGTCAAATTACCCTTCAAAAACGAAAAGGGACCAGAACTAGGGCAGACCAGACCCATGGCAATAAAATAGTTTTTTCAGCTAGAACAACGTTTGAAAAAGCATCCAGAAATGTATGCCGAATACCAGGCATGCATAAAGGAATATCAAAACTGCGACACATCACAACCGTCGCATGGTGCGATTCTGAGATCACGTTGGCCTGGATACAAAGCCATCCGACGCGATGGAAAACATTCGTCGATAATAGAGTTACAGAAATCCAAGAGAACATCCAGCCACAACTCTGGCGTTTCGTGTCATCAAAGGATAATCCGGCAGATTGCGCCACTCGAGGATTATACCCCACCGAGCTCAATAACTACAAGCTCTGGTGGAACGGCCCCTCTTGGCTTCAGCAACATGCTGACAGGTGGCCACAACAACACACGACTAACAAGTGTCTTGAACTTGAGTCACGAAAAGTCAAAGCTATGATTTGCACAGATGACCTTAGCGACTGGTTAAACAAGTATTCGTCATTTCCCAAACTCATACGCATCATCGCATATTGTAGAAGATTCTACTTCAATTGCCAGACAACCACAAATCACAAGAATGGTTATCTCACATGTGATGAACTTCGACAGGCAGAAGCAAAAATCATCACACTAATCCAAAAGCAAACATTTGCTGACGAATATGAAAGTTTAGTCAAACAGAAGCCAATTCCAACCAAAAGTCGACTATTAAGCTTAAACCCATTTTTGGACACCAATCAAATCATTCGAGTAGGTGGCAGACTTGAAAATGCCATCTTAACTTACGATCAAAAACATCCCATGATCCTACCCAACAATCACCACGTGTCCAAAATAATCATTGACCACATCCATTTGTACACGTTACACGGAGGTACACAACTTGTTCTCAATACCCTAAGAAATAAGTATTGGCTAATAAATGCCAGAAATACCATCAGACAACGAATTCACCATTGCATAACATGTTTTCGGACTAAACCAAAGACGTCAAATCAATTAATGGGGAATTTGCCCTCCCCAAGAACAACGCCATCTATGGCATTCGTACACACGGGAGTAGACTATGCTGGTCCAATCGACATCAAAACCTCGAAAATACGAAATGCCAAAATTACAAAGGCATATCTCAGTATATTTGTATGTATGGCTACCAAAGCTATACATATCGAAATTGTGACAGAGCTCACAACAAGAGCATTTCTCGCAGCGCTCAAACGTTTTTCCAGTAGAAGAGGACTATGCAGACACTTGTACTCCGATTGTGGCACTAACTTCATTGGAGCTAGCAAAGAACTGTCATGCCAGTTACAAAAACTGTCAGGTCAGCTCCCACAAGACGTATCCAATGACATCACATTAACAGGCATCTCTTGGCATTTCAATCCACCAGCAGCTCCTCACTTCGGAGGGCTATGGGAAGCCGGCGTGAAGTCAATAAAAACGCATCTAAAGAGAATACTACAGAATACGACACTCACATACGAAGAACTATCCACGGTCATATGCCAGATAGAAGCATGTGTAAACTCTCGACCATTGACACAACTTTCAAATGACCCCAATGACTACAATGTGCTGACACCCGGTCATTTCTTGACAGGTCGGAATATCAAAGCTATTCCAGAGCCATCTATATTAGAAAATTGCAATCTACTCAAACGATGGCAGTACGCACAAGTTTTGACGGAACAGTTTTGGAAGAAATGGTCCATCGAATACATCCACAATATGCAACAACGCACAAAATGGAGAAATACGAAAACCAATTTAAGGATTAATGACTTGGTCTTAATTCATAACCAACATTGCCCACCAACGAAATGGTTGCTAGGAAGAATCACAAAGATCCATACAGCGGCAGACAAACTCGTTAGAGTCGCCACAGTTAAAACGGCATCCCAAGAATATTGTCGTCCGATCACAAAATTATTTAGATTACCAATAGCAGAAGAACCAAAAAACAGCAACAAAAGCCAGGAGTAATTTACTATTTTGTTGCCCACACGCCACAACAGAAGAAAAATTACAGCGCCATCTATTTGAATCATGGTAAAATAAAGTGCCGATAATACAGTGCACTAGCAACAAAACCAAGCCAACTTCATCACTAACTCAATGCGCCAAAAATTGACAACCTCACACGAAATCAGAAGCAGCAACACCCCACATTCCTTATTTTTTAGTTTTTCATTTATTTTTTTATTTTTTTGCAATTATCTATTTTCATTTTTATTTTTATTAACAAACTTGTAAGTTTTATCGCTTAATTTTTATTTTTTATTTTATTTTTTTTTCCTTTCTTTGCACAACTTACAATTTGCTGCTTGGTATCATTTATTATTTTTTATTTTTTATTTTTCGTCTTTATCATAATCTTTAGGACAATGAATTGCCTACCGGATTAGACGACTGCCTAGATATCGACGACGTGCCGGAGCTTGAAAGTTCTTTGAAGGACAAGCTCCGTTTAACAGATATGCCCAGGCGCCCGAAAACATACGTACCGCCCTTCGAAGCCCTACAAGCACGCCCAAAAATAAGAAATCTGGCTGATGAAATATCGACCAGAAAACCGACAAGGCCAGCTAGACCTCCTACAGGGGCAAGAAAACAAAGTCTTCAAAAGGCGGAACGGCCTCTTGAGCTTGTGGCTGGCACGTCATCACACAATAACACGAACCGCAAAAGGTCAGCACTGACGGCCTTTGCCACAACAACAACGGCGTCAGCGACAACTCTTCATGACACGCCACTCGACATACCACCCAAAAGGCCAGCATTGATGGCTCCATTCACGGCACCAGTTGAAGCATCACAAAAAGGGGCTGCCTTAATGCCTCAAAGGCGACACCCGACTCCAGCACCACAAAGAGCATTCACAAAGCCGCCAGCCAATTTTGTGGTCGATCCTCGGCTGTGGGAGCAGATCCAACATCAAAATATCCCATGGCTAAAAATCATGGCAGCTAAAAAGTGCTATCGAATTCCAACGGAGGACGGGGATACACTTCGTTTCCTAAAATTGGCAACAGGAAAAATCAGGGTTCGTTTACAAATAAAAGACAGTAACGTAAGTTGCACACAATTCATTATTAATTTATTCTTGCTAACAAAAACATAACTTCTCTCTTTTCGAGAGGCGGGAGGATGTTCCGTCGCGGAACAATTAAAACTAACACTAAACTTACATACTAAAAAACTCACGCACTATTTTATAATAACGAATCCCACGATGAGCATCGGCAATAATTCCCGCGATGTCCCACGAAGCACCCAAACAAAAATCTAAAAGAAAGAACAACTGCGGGTATTTATAAAATCAACAAAATAATAAAATCTCAGATCATTTACAAATTTAAATGATCTGAGACTTTACCAAAAAACAAATACTCACTTATTAAACAAGGTGAACACTCCCGCGCCACAGTCATGTCTCCACCACCTAAAAAGAAATAGAAAACAAAATCATTAATAAAATGAATAAAATAAACATTAAAAAAGAATGTAAACACTTACCAGTTTCAATCAGCTGCCACCAACAATTTGACATAATCAAAATGGTGGCCCATAACATAGCAAAGTATTCCGGTTAAAATCATGAAGACGCCATTTTTGGGCCAAAATGGATAATTCTTGGACCAAATGCATGAAAATTCACACGATGACGCCATTCGTGGACCAAATACGTAAAAATTAACGCAAAGACGCGGGCGTCATTGGCAACGCCACCGGCAGACACAATCTCCATTGTGTTTCTGCCAATAAATAGCGAGCGATTGGAAATAGGAAATCACTTGCGATTTGACCAAGCGACAAGACAGATCGGTGGCTCTGAAACCAAAATTAAGTCTTGATTAACAAAACCAAGGGAAGTATTTCTGACTCCCATTTATACTAATATTTTTATATAACCATTAATAATATTTCAGCAGCATATACTGGGAGTTTTCTGAACCCAGCTATAATCCGTCTGAGCAGTTCATTGACGCTCATTCTACCAACCAAACCGCGGTTATTCAAAAATTAATAATTATTTCTTTCTATTACAGATTAAGAAATAATAACCAGTGAAGGTTTACTTACACGACACAAAGGTGGATTACTTGAAACGCTTAAAGTTAGTACTTGTAGTCAATTTATGTTATCTACTATTAAGAAAAACAAGTGAATTAATGAAATTGAATTTTCTAGGTTAAGGTTTTTGTGATAAAATAAATTAGTGAATTTTTGTTATTTGAAAAAACATCCTGTCTTATCATTTCGAAACCGGCACCTGCCCCCTTTTTATGCTAAGCCCATATTGGGACTTAACAAAGGCCGTTCACCTTGAACTAGTTAGCGACCTCACCACAGATGCATTCTTGGCAGCATATAAGAGATTTTTGGCCCGCCGGGGAAAGGCCAAGCAAATATTCTCAGACAATGGAACTAATTTCGTGGGTGCTCGCAATAAATTAAAGAAATATTTGCAGCTTGCCATTACTCAGACAACAAGACGAGCCGCACAAATAACTGCAAGTGATGGCACGGAATGGAGATTCATTCCAGCTGCAAGCCCGCATATTCGAGGCTTATGGGAGGCTGGAGTGAAATCTGTGAAAACACATCTTAAACGTGTGCTTGGTGAAACGCTACTGACTTATGAAGAATTCACTACAGTTCTGTACCAAGTAGAAGCTTGTCTGAACTCTAGACCAATTGGACAGCAGTCAAGTGATACTAGAGACCTGCAGCCCCTAACTCCAGGACACTTCCTAATAGGACGAGCGCTATTAGCGCCTCCAGAGCCAGACACTTCCAACGAGAAGATGTACAACAAATGGAAGCAGCTAACAAAATATCAACAAGATATTTGGAAAGGTGGTCGCTAGAATATCTGAACACACTGCCACAAAGAAGCAAGTGGAAGACAAGGAAAGAAAATCCTGCTATAGGCGAATTAGTCCTGGTTAAGGACGAAAACCTTCCTCCTCAGAAATGGGCACTCGGACGAATAATACAACTTCATCCAGGAGAAGACAACATCGTACGCATCGCGTCAACGGATCATCGGATCAACTAAAAAAGCGACCACTAAATAAATTATGCCAACTTCCCATAGAAATATACAATCAAGACAATGAGGCTACTGAGATCAAAGCTGCCACCACAATGATAACCTCACATAAGTCTAAACCTCACCACAGGTCTCATACACTCAGAAAGCATCAAGAACCTGAAATTTGGTCGAAACCTGAGCATTTTCACAGAATTACTTCAGATACTACTACCCAAAAGGCTACTCAGAAGTTGGATCCACCCGCTAAAAGAAGAAAAGTGAAAATCGCACCTTGTACTTGGGCCACAAAGCTGCTACATACAACGCTTCTGATTATATTCTGGTTAACAACGATTTTCGCGCAGGACTATCAATTAATCATACCTAAAACTGGCTTCTACATAGAAAATTTGGGCTATGCGCAAATTAAACGAGGAAATCTTAGACTGCAAATAGATTTCTCAACACAATAATTTATCCGGGACCAAAAAATGATTGACACAACTTGGAAACAAACTAAGGAAATGTGCGAAAAGAACAAGGAGCTGACAGACATCACACACTGTGATGTACTCTTTCAACACTTGTCTACGAGAAGACAGAGCTTACTCAAGGCCACCAATCAAATAATTCAATTGACTCAGCAAAAGATCAGAAGAAGAAGAGGTCTACTTGGGAGTCTACTAACAAAGGTATTTGGAGTCAATGATGAGGTCTATCAAGACATAGAACACCTCCAGCATAATCAAGAAAATCTCATGCAAACAACATACCAACAAATACTCCTTCTAAATTCAAGAATTAACCAATCTAGTGGCATCATCGAAGAAAAACTCAGGCATTTCATGAAAGGTAATCGCTTCCATCAATGTAATGGCCACATGGTACTCCAAAGCAGACCATAGCAGAATCAGCATTGAAGTAATATCAACATATATCAGTGCTGAAGACTACTACGACGAGCTGGAAGGAAAATATCGTAATTGGCTGGATGCTATTCATCACACGGGCACCTTTTAAACTTCGTTACCTCTGATGAGATTGACAGAACTGTGGCAAAGGCCCACGAAAAACTCAGCTCAAATCTTTTTGTTGAAAGGACACCTCAACCTATCCTAAACATCAACGTAGAGAATGGCACAATAAAACTGTATGGCTACCTAAGTATAGTTGAGGGGAGTTTTTATGAGTTAATCCACATCACTCCAATACCTCAAGTGATACAGGACAACATCTTCGCAGTAGCAGATTTAAAGTATTGTACATTTGCAATTGATTTTGTTCAGCAAACCTACTTCAATCTGAATGAACAAGAGCTAAAAGCATGCACGAATTCGGAGAATCATACATACCTCTGCACTCCAACGATCGTCTTAAGTATTGAGAACAGTCCATCTTGCGTTATTGATGCAATCTATGGACGTCACACAGAAAATAAATGTCAAATGCAACACGTACAGTTGAACGCAACTGTTTGGAAGACGTTAATGATGAAGAATACCTGGCTATATATGACTCCCAGCTCAAAAGTAGCGGCATTATTCTGCAAAAACACAAGAAAGGAGCATCTGCTAAACTCTACCGGTATAATACGCCTTTACAATGATTGCTCCTTAAAGACAAGAGAAATCATTCTAAGGACAGATATAGACCAAAAAATTCAAGTCATCACCAGCCATATCAACGAGACAAAACCTGCGGCTATAACTGCAATAACGAACCAAACCAAAATCCCGCATCTATTGTAGACCAGACTAGTAATACGTCCCAATGAGCATATTCTGAATTACAGTCAACTACCTGAGCCGCTAAATGTAAGCCAACTACAAAGAACTTTGGCATCCTGATCGCCTTCATCTCTGTAATTTGTATTTACTACTACTGGGATAAACTCAGGGGACTTTTTCACATCTGCACATGCAACAACACTCGACAGATGCCTAGCGAACGAAGACCATCGTCGTCCGAAACCCCCATGGGACAACACTTTGAGCAGGTTTTAGCATCCGCCGGCCCCCAACACGTTCAGCTCTGAACAACCATAATAATCATTAAAAATAAATTAATTTCATAAAAAAATATTTCTATTCGAAGTTCACTGACTCATGGCAGCATAATTTAATTACTTTATGCTAGTCAGCGCATTTTTCTCATTTTTAATTGACCCACTTACTTTGCACCTCTTTCGGTCGAGTAAATAAAATCGCTGACGACAGTGACAAAACAATTTTTAATATTTTGCCATGAGTCAATGCACTCACCAATTTGTTCATTCATTTATTGCTTGTATAATTATTTTTTTTTATTTTTTTATTATTGTTATATATGCTAGTTTAATTGAACCAATTATTTTGTATAAATTAACCTAGCATAATTCAATAAACCACTAGTCTAAATTAAAGAGTGTTTAGAATTGTTCATCCAATATATCAAATTTCAACACACTGTTGAGTCTAAGTTATTCAAAGCAATTTAACCAGTCTCACACTTCAAGCCTATCTTGATTTAACACACTGTTGTTTCATAGATCTTGAAGTAGGCTTTTAAAATCTCACCAGCTCAATTCAACACACGGTTGAATTTTGCAATCCATCAACAACATCTTGATTCAACACACAGTTGAATCTTGCACAGGTTGCTTGTTAAATAATCTTATAAATAGAAAACAAAATATTTACAACGAGATTGACTATAAAAAGTAAAGGAAAAAAACATCATATTTACAACGACAATGACTATCAAATAAAATGTTATATATATATATACATATAAACATATGATTGTTGTACTTAAGAAAATAAATTATATTACATACATTGGTAATATTATAATTTGTTAAAAGAAGATAAACAATATATTACATACATTGGTAATATTAGAATTTATTAGTAGCGGAAGGTAAAATATTTTACTTACATTGTAAAATTACGGTTTATTTACACACAGTAAATGAGTTTCTCTTAAGAGAATTTGAGACATTCATCAACAATATAAATGTTTATATTTATATAAATATTTATAAACTTTTAAAATAAACTATATTACTTGCATTGGTAATAGAACGGTTTATAGAAATAACCTATATTACTCACATTGGTAATAGTACAGTTTATAAAGTTTAACAAAAATAAAAAAAAAATTTGACATAAAATTATATAAATAAAAGAAATTAAAATATACTCTAAGCGGAGGATCACTTGGCTCATGGGTCGATGAAGAACGAAGCAAACTGCGCGTCATCGTGTGAACTGCTGGACACATGAACATCGACATTTTGAACGCATATTGCAGTCCATGCTATACATACCTTATTATTTGTTTTTATAGTGCTGCATATGGTTGAGGCTTTTAAGACTTTCTTAATAGAGTTGCTTAAAGATATTTTTAATGTCTTTTTAAGCAGATGTTGTATTATTAAAAGATATCTTTTGATATTTTTTGTAATATTAATTATAAGAAATAATAATAATGTGCTTTTATCTACTTTGCACATCAAGTATAAAATTATATATACTGTGATCAGCGATTTGGATTATTGGGATGAATTGAAACATGTCGTAGAATTCAACAATTTAATTTCTTAAGATTAAATAAATACAAGGTGATCAAGCTATAGGAGAGTATGCGCAAGAAGAAGAACTTGAAGTAAGTGTCTCTCTAGGATGGCTGACTTCAGTCCCTATAGTTAGTTTACAGTGGTTCGTGTTACAGTTCAATGGAATATTGTACTAACCTAAGGTTCGTTTCACATTAGAATGTTACATGAGAAAAACCAATATTAAATACATTACATATACCTCCCTCTTTAAGCTATCCTTGACCTAGAATATGTCTATAAAAAAAATTTATTTCTACTTTGTCCATATGGCGTATACGGTAAAATAATATTTAATAGTTCATTTCATTTTAGTATATACAGCATGTTCAACCTTCGCAACCTATTGGTATTGTAATTTTTACATATTAGCCAGTGATGGATATACTAATTTCCTAGATCTCTTTGATCTTCTAACTGAGGGGTTAAATTCCTCTGTTCACCGGCTTCCGCGTTTGCTCTACTTTCGCCAATGCAAATTTCTCTTACATCGGTTGTTTCTACATCGCGTACCCCATTATCTACTTTGTCTGGCTCTTCGATAGTTGAATCGGCTAAAACTTCACTCCGCGATGGTAACTGTTCTACCATGTAGGGGATGTATGGTTCCACCCTTCTTCTTAATTGATCTATATGCCTCTTGATGTATCTTCCGCCGCCTTTAATAGCACAACTGAAATTTCGCCGACCTTGTACTCTAACAGTATCTCCCGGTATCCATTTATGATTGTTTACATCGGTATAATCACGCACCCACACTTTGTCTCCTTTGCAAAATCTCGAATTTTCTTTTCCCTTAAAGTATATTTTTTGTTTAACCTTCTTGGTTTCATTTTTTTCTAATACTGAAGGTGGCTTCCACTAATGGAAACGTGTACGTAGGTCCCTCTTAAACATTAATTTAGCCGGAGTTTCCTCTGTCGTGCAATGCTTCGTAACGCGGTAGTCGAAAAGATATCGATCTAGGATTCAATCTAGTGATAAGTTTTCCCTTTTGCCTTTACTTTCACTTAAAGAGGTTTTCATTGCATTCTTAATTGTGCGGACAAAATTTTCTGCTGCCCCATTTGTTGCCGCATGGCCAGGTGCTGTTAGTTTATGAACAATGCCATTTAATTTCAAGAAATCTTTAAATTCCCCGGACGTAAACTGTCTACCATTGTCACTAACTATTTCCTTTGGTAGCCCGAATCTTGAGAAAACTTCCCTTAGACACTTGATAGTTGTGGCCGCTGTGATGGATTTCATTTTATAGACTTCCGGCCATTTTGTATATGAGTCAACAATGACCAAGAGTTGATAACCTTCAATTGGCCCACAAAAATCAACATGCACCCTATACCACGGGGATAGTGCTAGTTCCCAAGGAATTAAACTAGCTTTGGGTGGCAGTGGTCGATTTATACTACAATGCGTGCATTGTGTTACCCTTTTTTCTATATCCTGGTCCATTCCCGGCCACCATACAAATGACCGTGCTAAGGTCTTTGTTTCGACTACCCCCATGTGTGACTTGTGTAACTCTTCCAAAATTTTTGGTTGTAACTTCGGAGGTATCAACACGCGATATCCGCGCATTATTACGTCGTTTTCCACATACAACTCATGACTTCTGTCAACAAATATCTTCAGGCCTTCGTCCTTTCTTAAGTCTGGTATTGTGCCTAGGGCTATGTATTCCATTAATTTTGCTAGTTTCGGATCATTTCGCGTTTCCCTTTTGATTGCCTTGAAATTTAAAAATGTTGCTTCCTGGGCAATGAAATTTACGTAGCACTCTGTATTATCATTATCTTGTTCTTTGCCTTGCTTTCTGTGCACCACTGGTAACCGCGATAGTGCATCAGCAAAATTATCCTTTCCTTTGATATTTTCCATCGTGTAATTAAATGCAGATAAGTAAATCGCCCATCTTTGCATTCGACTAGCTGCTATTTGCGGAATTCCCCTGTGCTCCCCAAAAATACCAGAGGCTTATGATCTGTTCTGAGTATAAACTTAATACCAACTATATATTGGTACAATTTTTTGCAAGTGAACACAATAGCCAAGGCTTCTTTCTCTACCATACTGCAATTGAACTCTGCTTTGCTTAAAGTTCGGGAGGCAAAAGCAATTGGACGCACTTATTTGTTTGGCAGTAAGTGGGATAGCACCGCGCCGATGCCTTGTTGTGAAGCATCGCAAGTTAATATGATAGGCAAAGTCGGGTTAAAATGGACTAAAGTTAAGTCTGATGCTATTTCCCCTTTAATTTTTTTAAAAGCCTCCTGACATTTATTGTTCCAATCGTACTTTTTCCCCTTTTTTAATAGGTCAAAGAGAGGAACCATAATTTGGGAATAATTTTTTACGAATTTATTGTAATAATTTACTAAACCAATAAAGGATCGTAATTCACCTACGTTTGTGGGGTTCGTCGCGTTTAAAATTGCTTTCACGTGGTCTTTTGTTTTTGCTAAACCCTCTCTGTTTATCTTATATCCCAGGTAAAATATTTCGTCTTGGAAAAATTTGCACTTATTTTTCTCTAACTTTAAGCCTGCGTTTGACAATTTTTCAAAAACTGTGTTTAAGTTTTGTAAATGTTCATCTTTATTTTGACCGGTTACTTAAATATCGTCCAGAAAATTTATAACATTCGGAATACCCTGCAAAAGTTTCTCGATTTCTCTTTGAAATATTCCCGATGCTGGCTTTATGCCGAAGGGCATTCGATTCATTAAAAATACACCCTTGTGTGTGCTCAACGCACAAACCCTCTTTGAGTCTTCGTCCAGCTCTATTTGGTTATAGGCCTTTGACAAATCTTATTTAGAAAATTGAATACCATTTTGCAATTTCGAAAATATTTCATCTATTCGGGGAAGTGGATAGCGATTGTGACCTAAAAACTTATTCAATGTGACCTTATAGTCTCCACATTTTCTAACATCCCCATTTGATTTAAGGATAGGCACTACTGGAGTGCCCCACTCCATGTATTCAATCGGTGTTATGACATTTAGCTCCTCTAACTTCTGCAACTCTACTTCGATTTTCTTCTTAAAAGCGAATGCAATAGGACGGGGTTTATGAAAAATGGGTTTGGCGGTAGGAGATAGATCAAGATGCACTTTAAGACTGTTTAATTTTCCTAACTTTCCATCAAAAAGATTCGCATGCCGTCGCAAAATGCGATCGAATTTCTCTTCACCCGTAATGTTATTAACCTGAGTCCACCCCAGTTGAAAAACTTCGAAAAAGTTCCTCCCTAAAACTGGAGGACCAGTGTTCTCCACCACCGCAAAGTTAATCAAAATCGTTTTACCATTAAATTCAACTCTCGATGCGAGCAGACCGGCGACTTTTATATAATTTCCACAATAACTGGTTAATTTCATTTCCGTTCTTTCTAAGCTACTTTTATGAAAATGATTGTTATAAAACGATACTGGTAAAACCGAAATTCCTGCCCCTGAATCCAATTCCAGTAACACACTTACTCCATTAATCTTTACTTTAACCTTATACGGTGAAAAACAATTTTTATCACTTATAGAATACAAATTGAGGCTATCATTTACTTCGCTTTCTTTACTATAGTCACTAATTTCTTCAAATAATTTAACCTTGGCCTTATTTAAATTTACCTTATTTATTTTCTTATTGTTAAATTCCCGAAATGATCTGCATACTGCAGCGATATGTCCAGTTTTATCGCATTTATTGCACTTATACAAACGAAATTTGCATACTTGAGAGCGATGATTACCTTTACCACAACGGTAGCACGTGTTTTGCTGTATTGAGCGCGTGGGCTTCGAGTTATTATTCCGCTGGCTTCTGTTGCTTTTAACTGCAGAGCTCTTGTTAATAGCTGTGACGCGTTCCTTGATGGTATTAATGTGACTTGCCCCAGGACTTTTGACTTCGTACTTCTGCGCAATCTCCACTGCTTTGCTTAATGTGAGGGACTCATTTTCCCCGCAAAGTCTGTCAAATATTTTTCCGTCGAATTCAGTGATGGATTTATCCTTTAAAATGGTGTCAAGTGATATCTCAAATTTACAATTTGATGCAAGGCTTCGAATTCTTGCATGCCATTCGACGGCTGTCTCATGTTCCCCCTTCCTTGCTGCATAGAATGATTTTCTCTCCTTATTGATGAGAATTGCTGGAGTGAAATAACCAGAAAGATTTTCAAGTAAAACCTTAAGCGAAACATTACCAGGAAACTCGGGATGGCACAGATCCCGAAGCAGTTTGTATGTAGTTGACCCCCCACACTTCAGCAGCACTGATTTTTTTTGGTCTTCGTTCGTGATTCTTGCGGCATTGAAATAATGATGCAACCTTTCCTCGTATACCTGCCAGTCTCCCTGCTGGTCGAATTCTTCCATATTCATCTGAATTGCCGCCAGGTACTTGTTAGTTTCCACCTGCGGCTTGCTTTTACTATCTTCCGAATTTGGCATTTTATCACGAAACTTTTACTTTTCGATGTTACATCTATACTTTTTTTTTTTTATTAATATTGTCACCTCGTCGCCAATTGGGATGAATTGAAACACCTCGTAAAATTCAACAATTTAATTTCTTAAGATTAAATAAATACAAGGTGATCAAGCTATAGGAGAGTATTCGCAAGAAGAAGAACTTGAAGTAAGTGTCTCTCTAAGATGGCTCACTTCAGTCCCTATAGTTAGTTTACAGTGGTTCGTGTTACAGCTCAATGGAATATTGTACTAACCTAAGGTTCGTTTCACATTACAATGTTACATTAGAAAAACCAATATTAAATTCATTACAAAGCATAAAAATTATTATTACAAATTATATAAAGAAATAATATTAAACAACCTCAACTCATATGAGATTACTCCCTGAATTTAAGCATATTAATGCGGGAAGGAAAAGAAACTAACTAGGAGTTTCTTAGTAGCGGCGAGCGAAAGAAATTTAGTTCAGCACTGAGTTATTTTGTTATTTTAACAAATATAAGATGCAGTGTATGGAATATCTATAATCGAGTATGATAAATTAGCAGTCCAAGTCCTTCTTAAATAAGGCCATTTACCCACAGACTGTGCCAGGCCCGTAGTGACGTTAATGATTACTAGAAGATATTTCTTAAAAGTCGTGTTGCTTGATAGTGCAGAACAAATTGGGTGGTAAGCTCCATCTAAAACTAAATATAACCATGAGACCGATAGCAAACAAGTACCGTGAGGGAAAGTTGAAAAGAACTCTGAATAGAGAGTTAAATAGTACGTGAAACTGCTTAGAGGTTAAGCCCGATGAACCTGAATATCTAATATGAAAAATTCATTGTTAATACTACATTAATTTTTTTTTAATGTAATAATAATATGCAATTTTTTCATATAAGGACATTGTAATCTGTTAATATGATCGATAATAGAAAAATTTATCAGAAGTATCAGCTTTGCAAAGTTTATGTTTTATTATATAAAAAACTTATTTTTTGATAATTAACATAAAATGATTATATGATTACAGATAAATTATTGACCGACTTTTATTATATATAGCGCTTACACATACATTATATATGTGTTATAATAATTAAATTAAATTTTTTAATTTTTTGTATTATATCCGTTAATATGATTAACAATGCTATAGATTTAGGATACCTTCGGGACCCGTCTTGAAACACGGACCAAGGAGTCTAACATGTGTGCAAGTCATTAGGTATATAAAACCTAAAGGCGTAATTAACTTAACTGTTTAATTTAATGGGATCATATATATATTATTTATATTGTATATTCCATCCCGGGGCGTTCTATACAGTTATGCATTTTAATATAAATTTTTTTTTTAAAGAATATATTATAAATGCCTCTAACTAGAGCGTACCTTGAGCATATATGTTGTCACCCGAAAGATGATGAACTATACCTGATCAGGTTGAAGTCAGGGGAAACCCTGATGGTGGACCGAAGCGGCTCTGACGTGCAAATCGATTGTCAGAATTGGGTATAGGGGCGATAGACCTATCGAATCATTTAGTACCTGGTTCCCTCCGAAGTTTCCCTCAGGATAGCTGGTGCATTTAAATATTATTTAAAATAACCTTATCTGGTAAAGCGAATGATTAGAGGCATTAGGGCCGGAACGACCTTAACCTATTCTCAAACTTTAAATGGGTAAGAACCTCAACTTTCTTGATATGAAGGTTGAGGTTATGATATATTGTGCCCAGTGGGCCACTTTTGGTAAGCAGAGCTGGCGCTGTGGGATGAAGCAAACGTAATGTTAACGCGCCAAAATTAACAACTCATACTGATACCATGAAAGGCGTTGGTTGCTTAAAACAGCAGGACGGTGGACATGGAAGTCGTAATCCGCTAAGGAGTGTGTAACAACTCACCTGCCGAAGCAACTAGCCCTTAAAATGGATAGCGCTCAAGTTGTATGCCTATACATTACCGTTGAAATATATGATTAATAAATTATATAATTTATAAATTTTGAAGTTTTAGTGAGTAGGAGGGTACAATGGTGTGCGTAGATGTGTTTGGTGTAAACCTGCATGGAGCCGCCATTGGTACAGATCTTGGTGGTAGTAGCAAATAATCGAATGAGACCTTGGAGGACTGAAGTGGAGAAGGGTTTCGTGTGAACAGTGGTTGATCACGAGTTAGTCGGTCCTAAGTTCTAGGCGAAAGTCGAAAAAATTTTTAAGTTACAAATATGCAATGCAATATATGATATACTTAAATATTTCTGAACGAAAGGGAATACGGTTCCAATTCCGTAACCTGTTGAGTATACGTTTGTTATTAAAAATGGGCTTTATGCTCATCCTGGTAACAGAAACAACCATAAAGAAGCCGTCGAGAAATATCGAAAGAGTTTGCTTTTCTGTTTCATAGTCGTACTGCCATGGAAGTCTTTCGAAGAGAGATATGGTAGATGGATTAGAAGAGCATGGCATTTACTGCTGTGTCGATATTTTCTCCTCGGACCTTGAAAATTTATGGTGGGGTCACGCAAACTTCTTAACAGGCCATACCGATATCCGCAGCTTGTCTCCATGATGAAGAGTCTCTAGTCGATAGAATAATGTAGGTAAGGGAAGTCGGCAAATTAGATCCGTAACTTCGGGATAACGATTGGCTCTGAAGATTGAGATAGTCGGGCTTGATTGGGAAACAATATTATGGTCTATGTACTCGTTCTGGGTAACAAGGATTTATACAATTTTTTTTTCTAAAGATTGTGTTTATCTGTTCCCCGGATAGAAGTTTACGTAACCAATTGTGGAACTTTCTTGATAATAATTTATAAATGATTTTTTTTAAAGGAATTATTTTTATTATAAATTTAAAACGGCTATCAATTAACAATCAATTCAGAACTGGCACGGACTTGGGGAATCCGACTGTCTAATTAAAACAAAGCATTGTGATGGCCCTAACGGGTGTTGATACAATGTGATTTCTGCACAGTACTCTGAATGTCAAAGTGAAGAAATTCAAGTAAGCGCGGGTTAACGTCGGGAGTAACTTAAGCTCCATGGTAGCGCGACTACGTGGAAATAATCGGCTCCAACAATATTTTCAATTATTTATGGGACAATCAACAAATTTTATTAATAAAAAGTGTTGTGGTGTTTATTTAAAGACTAATGTTGAATTTGCTTGTACGGGAATTTCGATTACGGCGAGGCTAAAGACAGAAAAACATGATTTTGTGGTCGCGACTGTCATGTTGTGTGGTGCATATCAAATGTGTTTTTTCGTGAAATTTCTATGTTCGGTCTATTGTATTGTACGATAAATCTTGTGACCTTTTTATGTGTATTTTTACTCACGGCCGAAAGTGTTAATATAATCTATAAACAATACAGCTCGCGAATTTTATAATAAAATTTATCATTTTCTTCTATAAGTGAAGGATCTCAACATAAACATTTATTATCCCATGGTATTCGGATAATAATGATTTTCATCATGGTGGTTACATACCACCCGGCCACTGAACTTGTCGTGTGGGTTGTGTCATTTTAACTTGTGTGACTTTTAACATGTTGTTGTTTATTTTTTATTTTTTTAATCGATTTATTAATTTGTTCGTGACTTTTCTCCTATACGTTCATACTTAACTCGTCGCGAGACTCAATTTTTTGTTGATGTGCATACACACGTTTTTCCCATACTCAGTCTATATTATTGATTTTTGGAGGAAAATTCCGCATATGGTGATCTGATCAACAAATTGCCGCTGCCTAGAGGATTTTTATGTACACCGTTTACACCATGGATCATTGATTATTTCTCTAACCTGGGAGTATCTTTCGAATTCGTATTTATTTTGCTAATTTTTAACTTATATTTATAGTGTTAATATTCCTGAAGGATTTTTGTACATATCCGGCATTATCCGAGGAAAGTATCTGCAGTTTATCCATATCCCAGTCAAGAACAAGAGAGCACATGGTTTTTTATCGAAGACAAAAATCACATCACGGATAAAAATGGAATAAATGGTTAAATTTGGTATTAGCGCAATCTATCAACATAAGTGAAACTGGCCTAAAGTGACTTATGGCTATTTAGCAGAGACTCAAATCATAAATGTTCTAATTTCGCGGCAGCGCCACCTATACGTCAATTTTTGCGCTGAGAATAGCCCAATGACTTTTTTTAAAAAAAAGTTCTATTTAGTGGAGCTTGAATTAAGAGTGCTTTTGTGTGAACTTGTATTAATTTATAATACATATTTTAATGACACTTGAAATTTGTTACTTCTAATTTATTTATTTTAATATTATATAGCAGAATTTTATTCTTTTAATTATGTAAATTTCTTAATTATACTCTGTTTAATGTTTTTAGTCTATTTTACAACAATTTTTATTTATTTATCTGTTTTATTTAATATGATTTTATTTACTTGTTTTATTTAATATAATTTGAAGACAAATAACGCATATAAGAAAGAAAAAGAAAGCGTAAGTGCTACAAAAACGACAATTTCGACTATTTTAGATGCGCTAAGCACTTATCATACTGACCTTTGGCTATAAGGAGCTAGAACACTATTTATATAAAAAGAGTTACGCGGTAAAGGAAAATACATATCTTCTGCATTAATTTTTTGCCGACATAGGATTTTCCAACTAATCGTGGAGGTCTGGAATTAACCAGGCCAGAGATTGTGGTGTTTAAAACTAAATAAGGAATTCTTAGGAATTATTGCTATAGACAGACGAGCAGGATATTGTACCGTCATGTATACATCACAAGTTTTCGCGTGAAAGGAATACGCCACCCGCACGAGACTTAATGATCACAAACGTAGATACTGCGACGGGATCCCCATGGATCAGGTAGACTTTAAGTGCAAGCTATGTGTAACGGCTTTTACCACAAATGGAGGATTAAAGCTGCACGAGAAGAAATCTCACCCGGAAGCATATAACAACAACAAACAGAACCTTGTATGCTATCAAAGGAAAAAGAAAACAGCAAGCCTACAAGACAAAGTCTGTGCTTAGAGACAAGCCTTAGAGGAGAGCCAAGCCGATCAAAGTCTTGGTTTAGTTACGGACACATTAACGGAGAAAAATATGAAGCTAAAGGAGGCGTTGCAGATCCTTCTTTTAAACGAGAACGCGTCAACACCAAGGTCAGAAATCCTCAATGATTTAATTAATTTGATTCCTGAAGAGGCCAGACTACGACTTGATAACTGGAGCTCCGTCCTCATTGATAAACACAGAAAAAGAAGAAGAAGACCGGGGGACAGGGCCCGAGAAAGCAACGAGGACAGTTTGAAACGTAAAAATAAGCGATCCCGAGTTAAATGCCCGTAGAAAACGAACATTACGCTACAAACTGGCGCAAATTAGATATAAATCCAACCGCTGCTCTTATGCCGCGGATCTTCTTGATGACATGGTGTATAATACGAGAAGCACTCAACCCACAACGAGGGATATCTACAATATATATCTGGAGATCTTTTCGTCACCTTCCCCCCGGACGAGGAGGCCATTAATGACTTTTTCCCGGAGGAGTTCGACATCAGCTTTCCAATCGATGCTGAATATGTAAGACTTATCATCAAACAACAGAAGAACGGCCCCCTGAACCAAATGGGATTTCCCTGGAATAATGCTACTGGAGCATATACCACCTTCTCTTAAAACAAGCAGAACAATTCTAATCCCTAAAGGAAAGACAGATCTACATTTAGTCAAAAACTGGTGCCCTATAACAATATCATCGATGATACTCAGAATCTCTATGAGAATACTGGCGACGAGACTTGAAGTGGTTAAGCTACACGAGGGTTAAAGAGGCTTCACAAAAATTAACGGTTGTTTTGCCAACAATATTATTGTCGAGGCTCTAATTAAGCAAAGGAGAAAGAAGGATCAGCCATTAAATCTGATTTCTCTGGACATTCAGAGAGCTTTTGACAGTGTCTCTCATAACAGCATCGAGAGAGCCCTGACCAGACCAAAAATGGACAGGAAAATTATTAATTTAACTAAGTTGGCCTACACGAATAATGCGACAAATCTTCTCTGCGGTGACACTGAGATTGGAAACTTTAATTTGAATAGGGGAGTTAAACAGGGGGACCCTTTGTCGCCTTTCCTATTCAATGCTATCCTAGATGAATTACTATTCCGCCTTAACACCCTTACTGGAGTAGATTTGGGTGGTAACGAGAAAAAATGTTGTTTGGCCTATACTGACGACTTAATAAAAATTTCTGAGATACCAGAGGATGGTAATAGAGCGCTGGAAATATGCGTTGAATTTTTAACAACAGAGGAATGCAGCTAAATGTAGCAAAATGCTGTCTCTGAAAACAGTGCCTAGCAAAACGAAAGTGTGCGTTATGACAGAACTCTTCTTCAAAATAGGTGACGCATGGATTCCTCAACTCTCCATCGGTGAGGAATTCAAATATCTGGGACGCAAGTTCAACTGCGAAGGAATGGTTGCATGCAATGCAAATGCCCTTCAGGCTCAACTAAAAACCATTACTAGCGCTCCCGTAAAGCCGCAACAAAAACTATGTATACTGTCTGACTATCTCATTCGGATATATATTGGAAGTCTTCTTAGGCCGAACATCACAATGAAATTACTAAGGAAGGTAGACCAACAGATTACAACTGCTTTAAAAAAGATCCTGCATTTGCCATCTCATGGCAGTAGCACCATTTTCTACGCCCCCTGCAATTCAGGCGGAATAGATTTCTTCAACTTCGGGAAGAAGATACCCACAATAAGCCTGGCGAGGTGGAGGAAACTTGAGGAGGCATCCAATCACCTAAAAGTCGCACTCTCTTGGGGTGCAAGCTGGAAGGCGAAATTGGAGGAAACAGTAGGAAGGCTATCAACGACGGAGGAGATCAGAAAGGACTTCGCTCAGCAATTAGAAGTCTCGTTCTCCGGCAACGGCATATCCCATACCAACTTCCACTCGGCCTGCGGTAGCATCGTCAGATCCCGTCCAAGATTCTGGAGTGGAGAGGATTACATAAGAGCAATTCATCTGAGGTTCAACCTCCTTCGTACTAGGACCATTCCGTACAACAATAAAGACAAGAGGAGGTGCAGGGCAGGCTGCAACAAGGCGCAATCTCTTTCCCACGTTCTCCAGAACGAAGAAAGAATTAATAGACACAACTTCGTGCTTAAGAGACTTACAGTCTGTGCCAAGAGTAAAAAATTGGCCTCTCTTATAGAACCACACATCAGGGGTCTAGATGGGCGTTTAAAAAAGCCCGACGTCATTTTAATTAAAAATAAGCAGTTAATTTTGTCAGATGTTGCAGTACACTGGGAAGGGCCTTTACCCTTGTCATATCAATACTACAATAAACAGTCTCCTTACAGCGAGCAACCCTTCATCGATGAATTAAAGAGACGGTACCCGGAACACAGCATCAACGTTCTCCCTCTGATAATTGGCGCCAGAGCTACTTGGTGCTAGGAAAATAAGCACATCGTGAAATTTCTGAGCTTATTGAAGAGAGACGTCTCCGATTTTATTTGCACTGCGTTGAGGGGTGGCTGGATGACCCATACGTTTTTTATGCGGAAGGTGTGGCAACGCAACAGGAACATCCCACATCAGAGTGTTGATCCCTGACGTCCATCCAGGGAAAAGAAGAAAAAACGATTCCCAATAGAATTTATATCAAAATACTTATGTAAATTTTTATGTTATACGTTTAATTGTAAATCTTGTTTTTATAAGCTTTATAATGATGAATAAATGGGGATCTATGCCCTTATTAGCCAAATGCCTCGTCAGCTAATTAGTGACGCGCATGAATGGATTAACGAGATTCCTACAGTCCCTACCTACTCTTCAGTTGCATTGCAATATTTGACGAGTGCGGATGTGCCTACGGTATACCTGTGTTTGTTACGCTTGCAGCATACCTGCATATATTTGTGTGTGTGTCTTATAGCGGAAAAGGACGCTTTGTTAGAGCAAACGACTATATAGTGTGTGTATGTTGTGTGAAATAAAGGACACTTGTGCGAGCGAAAAGGAATCTCTGGGATAATTCAAGGTATTTGGTGTGGTAATAACTATATTTGCTTTTTATATTATTAAACATTTTATATTGTAACGCGGCGAATTCACAACTGCATGCCTGGCAACCCGCGCGGATAGATTAGGAGCGCGCATGCGCGGGCGGATATATTTCAGCTGAAAAAAAAAGTTCAACGACCCTGAAGAACGGACGGATTTTTTAACGGTCATGAGGAAAGGAATTTTTTTCTAGATTCAGTGAGTGAGGAAAAAAACTGGGAAACGATCGAGAAGAAGCAAGTTACCAGAAGTTTTTTTTTTTTTAAATTGTGGATCAAACCGTATCTGAGTCTAGTTTTTCTTTTGAGTTAAAATTGTTTGAAATAAATTAAATAAACTGATACGCGAGTTTTTCTTTGACATTGCCATAATAAAAAAAAAAGTGCTTAAAAGTTGATGCTGGTTTCCCAGCGAGGAACTCTCCAGAGGTTATACAGATAAGTATTTTCTTATGTTCTTTGTTTTTATTAAATGCCCAATTCCGAGTTTCCCAAACAAATTTCCACCTTTACGCATACTTCGATACAATTCGTTCTACATTTTAGTAGGATTTTTTTTGAAATCTGACTATCGACAAGTTCTTTGTTTGGAAGAAAATTTGTAAAATTTATGAATTAGTAGAGCTGGAATTTTTCTTTTAGGGTAGCGATACATATGCAAAATTGTAGATAAAATTGGAATTGCTTGTGAAAAGAATTATGTAATAAAGAAAGTAACAGTTACCTGATTCGCGAGTGTTACAGGATTATTTAACTCCTTTCTTGCTTTAATATCACCTTTTTTTTCTTATCGTCAACATTTTTTTTCTTCGATCAACAATTTGAGATATTTCCCTTCCTTTTTCATTAGGCACTTTGGAATTTCGCGATCGATTCTCATCTGAAGGCAGATAATTAAGATTTTGGTTTGTTAGCGCAAGATTGTGAGAATTCAAAGCAACATTTTTACTTAAAACATCAGAATATAACATAACATTCTCATAAAATTTCACTTCAGCTACAATTCTTTTTTTACCTCTGGCATCTTGGAGGAATTGTTTTCAAAACTCCCATTGGCTTTAGCTGTTGGTCTCAAATTATGAACACCTACAGTTTTATTAATCGGTTGTGGTAAATTGTTTGAACTATTCGAATTTCCTCCATGTATATAAAAATTATAATTTCCTCCGTTCTCGCCAAATGGGGAATTAGTTCCAGTCAAGTTTGGGGACCAGTTTGTTACCAGCTGATTTATTATTATGTTAATTGTGAGTTTTGATGCAGCAAAACGGTATCCGGAGGAATAATTGAACTGCTGGTGATTTACCACAGCAGCCGCGGGGTCAGTAAACTTTGCCGGCAGAACTCGCAAAAGTTCTATAACAAAAGAAAAATTCGTTCTCAGCATATTCCCAATATTTGCGATATTCGCGACTCGCGTAGACTAGATGAACAATAGAAGATTCTCGATTCGAATATAACAAGAACGGCATCAAAATATCGGCAGTTCCTTTTCATATCCCAAGTGAAAACAAGTACCTGAAGGTTCAGTCCCAAAATTGTCAGAATTGCGAATTCTGCTGATGTAAAACAGCTGATTTCGTAATTCGAAAGCAATTTCAGCGATTCTCTTCTGTGGCCGATGCGCGTGCCACAGTACGGGAATTTTGTACACCTAACCGGAAAAGATAAATTCATTCCGAAAGATTTGAATAACTTGGAACATAGCCGATACATACTCCCGCTTTGTCAATTCCAGCAAATCTGAATTGATGAGTCCGAAAGCTCCTAGCAACAACTTAATTGATCCCTTTCCTCCGCTCGGCCAGGGCAATTGATAACACTGCGAACCCCGATTATCTTTCAATTACTTAAAAAAAAATCGTAACAATTGGTGTCAAGTGTGGGGTGCTCGAAATATATCTCAAACGATATTTCCCCCATATGAGAATTACAGAAAGAATTACCTACAATTGGAGTATATCAATTTATTGAAATTCTATAAACAAATTTCTGTATTTTTTTTATTTTTTTTCTATATTTCTTTTTCATTACAATTTTATAATTTAAGTTTCTTTTTCAGCTTTTTATTCTTTTTATTTCCAGGATACTAGTTTCTACATATTGAATTATTGTTAGTATTTTTTTAACTAGAGCTTGTAGACTAAGTTTTCATTTCTTTATTTGAATTGAATTAACTACTTTGGAGACGTACAAACTAAGTTCAAGCATACCGAATTTGCGGCTCCTTGACATTCTTTAGAAGCTTTCAAGTTTATTTATTTATTTTTTGTAGTTGGTTCTGAAATTCCTGAAGTTTAAAGGCAATTCTCATCATTATAGTTGTGCGAAGTCGACCTTACTCTCAACGTCGAGTGCTAACTTTAATTTTTTTTGGTACTCCCTAAGTCTAATTAACCCATCTCTTTGTGCTTTTGTTGCCCTTTTCAACTGCGAATCCAAATCGTCTGTGCATTGTTCTTCTTCGAATATGGAATTTTGGGTTTTCGATTGCATTTTTTTCCCATAGAGAGGAATTTCGATCGTCACTGCCACTATGAATGAAGAACAGATGCAGGATATGAAAGAGCAGATGAAACAGGTAGTTTCTGGCTTAATTACCGGACTTGCTAATGACTTAAAAGAAGAATTAAAGGCAGAGCAGAAGGCTGCATGTGAATCTATAAAAACAGAAGTTTTTGCGGCAGTGACTGAAGTATCGAAAAAAGTTTCTGAGTTAGAGAAAACCCTAAGCGGCACATCTTTTGTCAATAAGGTATTTGAAGATTCCATGCCCGCATATAATCCGTTTCCAACAAGTGTAGCCGCATCGACGACTACTTCGATAGTTACCACCACCGCTTCTCATACTATCTCGTCGAATATTTTGATGAGTTCGACTAATTCCAATCACCTGTCTGGAGCGCAGGCAGTGCCTCCTATCAACCCTATTGTCTGCAGCATTCAGTCTCACGCAAATCCTATTACAAACTCGTCGATAGCTCAACACTTAAGCCCGATTGTTCCCCACAATATGCCAGCTACAGTAGCAGGTCTTAGTCCAATTATTGGTCCGTCCATTCGAACAACTGGTGTACCTGTCGATGCTCATTTGAGCTGTAACAAAGGTCAAATATTTTCAACTGCAGCACTTAGAGCACCCTCCCAAGCTTCAAGCAGGAATCTGACCTGTAATTTGACACCATTCGATGGAACCGTGTCGTGGTCCGATTATAGAATCCAGTTTGAGATTATAGCACGTAACAATAACTGGAACGATCAGGAAAAAGCTGATGCAATAATTACACAGCTCCGAGGCAACGCTTTATCTGTCCTCAGCATTTTCCCTCATGGCCATCATATCCAGCTCGATGAGCTTGTTGCACTGCTAGAGCAACGTTTCGGACTAGACCCTTACGCTTGTCAAGTGCAATTCCACGGAAGGATACAGGGTATATAGGAAAACAATTCTAATTTCGCTCTGGAACTGCAAAGACTGGCTACGGCAGCTTTTCCATCATGCCCTGAGACATAGTCGATCGTATGGTGACACTGCGATTCTTAGAGGGTCTTAGAGATGATGAGCTTCGAAATTTGGTAAAAGTTCGAGGTCCAAAGAACATACATGAAGCACTGACAGCTGCACAGGAATTATCCCTAGGATTGGGATCCGGAAGGGGAAACAGAATTTATATGGCACAAGCCCAAGCACCATCGAGCTCTAGAAACAGACGTCGCCGAGGTAGATTTAGTAATCATTTTTACGCAGCGGGATCAGAGCAGGGCCGGGATAATGCTCAAACGACATCAACAGCAACGTATAGCGCTGCTTCAACACCTTCAGGAAATGTAATGCCATCAACACTGATTTCGAATGCCTCAATCAGACCCCCGGCTATTTACGATTCTTTCGTGCCCTCATCTTCCTCTGGCTTAAGCGCTGCAACACCAACTTCTTCGGGAAACTGGGGATCATCGTCTCCGAGAGGCACGAGTCGATGAATTCCCCATCAGACCTCAAAAACACACTCTCAACAATGAAATATAACGCCGATCTGAACCCAATGTCACCTTCATCCACTTATCAAGTAGAAAAATCTGGCCAAAACTCCTCCGATTTCTCAGCCCAAGAAGATGAAATTATTTTAAATACCACAAGGCCTTCCAAAAATAGCCTCACTGTCGAAGGAATGTTAAATAAGAACACTTGCAACTTTATTATAGACACCGGAGCTACCCTATCGATCGTACACCCTCAATATTTGGACCGTCCCTCGGAAACGAGACTTCAATCTACTTCAGTCCGTATTCGAAGCGTGACGGGAGAAAATATTGAGGTCCTAGGAACTATCGTTGTTGAAATCCAGTTGAAGCACTGCCGAGTTCAACACGAAGTTTTGGTGGCAGGAATCGAGCCAGTATGCCTGCTAGGTGTTGATTTCTTAGATGCTAACGGTTGCAAATTGGACTTTGAAAAGAACGTCCTTCAAATTGGGAGTGCAGCCATAGAGTTAAATAAACCCCGGTATATAACGTCGCCTGTCTACTTAGCAAAAACTATAGTACTCACTGCTAAGAGCGAAACTTTAGTTGCGTTGCCTTGGGTTGGAAAGCACGATGTCGATACAGACGTCATATTTGAACCAGTTCCTCAGTTCACGTTGCCCTATGGAGTTTGGATAGTTCGTGTCTTAGTGGACTAACTCGAGGTAGGTTGATTGGTCGATTAGAGTCCACTTCCATCACAGAATGCGTGATTTCACTATGCGACGTAGATCAGCAGCCAATCGAAACGCTAAATCAACCTTCAGAGGAGTTAACTGGAGATGAAAGAGTGATGCTGGAAGCCATGTTGGATGAATACCGTGACGTTTTTTCCACTGGATCAAAAGACACTGGCCGAACCAATATTACAAAACATCAAATCGATGTAGGTGACGCTACGCCTATCAGAGTACCACCTTGAAGAATTCCGATGGCTAAGAAAGCTGAGGTTGAAGAGTTGACGAAAGAAATGGAGGAAAACGGTATCATACGGCCATCTAATAGTCCTTGGGAATCGCCAGTGGTCCTGGTGAAAAAGAAAGATGGCACTACACGATTTTGCGTCGACTATCGAAGGTTGAATGACATCACGAAGAAAGACTCGTACCCTCTTCCTCGGATGGATGACACTCTCGCTTCGTTTGCTGGATCCACGTGGTTTTCTACTTTGGACTTGCAAAGTGGATACTGGCAAGTCGAGATGAGTGAAAAAGATCGAGAAAAAACAGCATTTTCCACCGGGAATGGATTATGGGAATTCAATGTGATGCCATTCGGTCTTTGTAATGCCCCAGCTACCTTCGAACGATTAATGGATGGCGTCCTTCGAAACGTGAGAGTAGAAACCGCGTTAGTTTACCTCGACGATATTATTGTTCATGGTCGCAGCTTCGACGATCACCTCGCGAATCTTAAAACTGTTCTACAACGATTACGTGAAGCTCACTTAAAGCTGAGCCCAAAAAAATGTTACCTGTTTCAGCGAGAAGTGAAATATTTGGGCCACATTGTGTCCGCAAGAGGACTTCAGACGGATCCAGACAAGACGGAGACGATAAGATCATGGCCGGCACCGAAAAGTAAGAAAGATGTTCGAAGCTTCCTTGGGCTCGCCTCTTACTATCGAAAGTTTGTATGCGATTTCGCAACTATCGCCAAACCTTTGACAGAACTGACTGAGGAGAAACGAAAATTCATATGGGGAGCAGAGCAAGATGCAGCTTTTGAGAAACTAAAGACTCAGCTGACCTCTCCTCCCATTCTCGCATTTCCTCAACCGAAAGGCGCATTCGTGTTGGATACTGACGCCAGTCAGACTGGACTCGGTGCGGTACTCAGTCAAATCCAAAATGGCAATGAAAAACCAATAGAGTATTACAGCAAGACGCTCAGTAAGCCAGAGAGGAACTACTGTGTGACACGGAAGGAATTGTTGGCTGTCCTACGAGCAACAAAGCATTTTCACCACTACTTGTTCGGCCGACCTTTCCGCATTCGTACTGATCACGCTTCCCTACGATGGCTTCTAAATTTCAAAGAACCCGATGGACAGCTAGCAAGGTGGCTAGAAAGGCTTCAAGAATACGATTTTGTCATTGAACACCGAGCCGGAAGTAGACACCTCAATGCAGATGCTCTGTCACGACGTCCCTGTGAAGACTGCTTACACTGCAACCAAAAGGAGCTAAAGGAATTAGAACAGAGCGCAAATCTGGTATCCTCAGGTCCCACTATAGATCTGGCAGTCGAACAGGAACAAGATCCCCTTTTAAAACAGATTAGAGAGTGGCTTCATAAAGGTAGTAGGCCCTCCCGAGAAGAAATCGCTGCAGAAAGCCCTCAACTTAAAAGTCTTTGGTCACGCTGGGACTCACTACGGCTGGTAGAAAACATTTTATACATGGTACACTATGGCGAAAATGAAACATTAATAAAAGTAGCGCCATCCAGTCTGATAACTTTCATCTTCCAGGACCTGCACAACAAACCTGGCGGTGGGCATTTTGGAGTACGCAAAACGGCCGATAAAATTAAGGAGCGATGGTTTTGGCCCACGCTGCAAGCCGATGTAGAAAGGTGGTGCTCCAATTGCTTGCTATGCCATGCACGAAGAGGACCCATCAGAAAAACCAGAGGTAAACTTCAAATGTATAACGTAGGAGCACCCTTCGAACGCATTGCAATAGATGTGCTAGGACCTCTACCCAAGACAAACAGAGGCAACAGGTATGCCGTCGTAGTGGTGGATTACTTCACAAAATGGCCCGAGGTTTTTCCGACACCAGATCAGAAGACAGAGACGATCGCCGATGGACTCATTGAAAATGTTTTGTCCAGATTCGGCATGCCTTTTCAGCTCCATTCGGATCAAGGAAGAAATTTTGAAGCCGAACTGTTTAAGCAAATCCTACAACGATTTGGTATCGAAAAGACGAGAACCACAGCGTTACACCCTCAGTCTGACGGAATGGTTGAACGTTTTAATCGGACACTCTTAGAGTATTTGTCCAAGTTCATTCATTCCAGCCAAGTGGACTGGGACCAATATCTACCTTTAGCACTGTTAGCCTATCGCTCTGCTACCCATGAGAGTACAAAGTTTACCCCTGCATTACTTGCTCTTGGTAGAGAACTGCGTCTGCCTTCTGACCTGTCTTATGATCCTATACCAGCTGAGCCTGTTCAATCACCTGCCGCATATGCGGAAAAATTATTTCACACACTGGGGAAAGTTCACAAACTAGCTCGTGGAAATTTAGCTCTCTCCTCTCATAGAATGAAGACCCAATATGATCTTCGAGCACACCCTCTTAGCTTCTCGGTAGGAGATAAAGTCTGGATCTTTAATCCGAAACGGCGGCGAGGAAAATCCCCAAAACTGCAACACGATTGGGAAGGCCCAGGTCACATTTCAGATCGCCTGAACGACGTGCTCTACAGGGTTGAATATCCTGGAGGCCGGACAAGGAAGGCTCTGCACATTGATAGATTAGCACAATTCAATGAAACCGTTCAGACTAATGCGACCTTTCCTACAAATTTTAAAGATCAAGAAAATAATCTTTTGGTACCGTGGGAAAGAAATTCTAGAGGAATTTCTTCAAAGATCTTGCTTAAATACGGCTTTCAACCTGGAAAAGGTTTGGGCAGAAACCATCAAGGTATTACTGTTCCGCTCCCAATTCAGAAGCATTCATTGCGGGAGGGCCTTGGCTTTTCATAGCTGCCGACGGGCATGCTGACAATTTGGTACTTTTCTGCAGTGTACCCTTCTTAACTAAAATGGTGACAATTTGTAGTCTTATGCAATGTCCCCTTATACTAAACAATATCTTAAAAAAAAAAAAAAAAAAAAAAAAAAAAAAAAAAAAAGTAAAGCCAGCAAATCAGTCTCCAGGTAAATTTAGATGTTCAAACCTTGTTGCTCCCCTGGAATTCTTTTCTTTGACGTTCCAGTTTCGATACAGCTCGCCTGGCTCAGAAAGTCTGATAGAGTCAACTATCTTGCAGACGCTGGCTTAGTCAGGAGAATGGTTAGACGAAATTCAAACTCTGAGGCCAAACCGACTAAGCCTCAGCAATCAATAAATGACGAAGAGTTCTCTTTGCGTAGCAAGTGGAAGCACACACTTCCAATGATGCGACGAAGACCACCTGAAAATATAAATTTCTTAGACCTAGGAGTGAACGCAACATGTGTATTTGACTCTAACCTGTATGATGACATTAATTCTGCTGCGCAGGCCAGACTTGATAATACTTAGTCATACAAAGGGAATACTGCTAAAGTTTTTACCGAGTCACCAGCTCGTCGACAGCAGGGAGTCAATGCCCACCCAAAAAGAACCAAGCAAACTTAAGCAAGATCACCTAAAACAAAACAAAAAAAAAATTAGATCATATAAAAATGACCCCTTGTCTTGCCTCTGGGCCTTTTTCATTCCTGCGAGAGAGTCAATCGCGACCTAACACGTCCTTTAAGTGCTAAACGAAGAGGCTAACAGATGCGAGAAATCTCCTAAAAACCCCCAATTGCTTGCAGGGTGATTTGATGGGAACATATCCACCGACTCAACAGTAATGAGTGTCATCGATAATTATAGGCACCCCGCCATCAACACATTTCGGTCTATTTTAGTTATTTATTTATTTTCTTTTTGCTAAAATAGTAATAAAATTTTTTTAAAAAAAAAAAAAAAAAAAAAATGAACTGAATTGAAATTTAATTTTTTTTTTTTTTTGAATTTTCATTTAATTATTTTTAATCTCTCACCATAGCTACAGACTGCTCTGGTTGTTTGAATCCCACAAAGGACCCTTAGAGTATGCAGAAGTCCCAACGTATTGGACACCCGAAGGAATAAGTCCACCTTAAATTCTTTGATTAACAAATCTACAAAAAAAAAAAAAAGACTTCTACTAATAAGCTTTTCTTTATTTCTAGATTAGGTTATCCTCGGTTGGAACTTCGAGGCTTTTACCGGGGGGCAATGTAATGCGGCGAATTCACAACTGCATGCCTGGCAACCCGCGCGGATAGATTAGGAGCGCGCATGCGCGGGCGGATATATTTCAGCTGAAAAAAAAAGTTCAACGACCCTGAAGAACGGACGGATTTTTGAACGGTCATGAGGAAAGGAATTTTTTTCTAGATTCAGTGAGTGAGGAAATAAACTGGAAAACGATCGAGAAGAAGCAAGTTACCAGAAGTTTTTTTTTTTTTAATTGTGGATCAAACCGTATCTGAGTCTAGTTTTTCTTTTGAGTTAAAATTGTTTGAAATAAATTAAATAAACTGATACGCGAATTTTTCTTTGACATTGCCATAATAAAAAAAAAAAGTGCTTAAAAGTTGATGCTGGTTTCCCAGCGAGGAACTCTCCAGAGGTTATACAGATAAGTATTTTCTTATGTTTTTTGTTTCTATTAAATGCCCAATTCCGAGTTTCCCAAACAAATTTCCACCTTTACGCATACTTCGGTACAATTCGTTCTACATTTGAGTAGGATTTTTTTTGAAATCTGACTATCGACAAGTTCTTTGTTTGGAAGAAAATTTGTAAAATTTATGAATTAGTAGAGCTGGAATTTTTCTTTTAGGGTAGCGATACATATGCAAAATTGTAGATAAAATTGGAATTGCTTGTGAAAAGAATTATGTAATAAAGAAAGTAACAGTTACCTGATTCGCAAGTGTTACAGGATTATTTAACTCCTTTCTTGCTTTAATATCACCTTTTTTTTCTTATCGTCAAAATTTTTTTTCTTCGATCAACAATTTGAGATATTTCCCTTCCTTTTTCATTAGGCACTTTGGAATTTCGCGATCGATTCTCATCTGAAGGCAGATAATTAAGATTTTGGTTTGTTAGCGCAAGATTGTGAGAATTCAAAGCAACATTTTTACTTAAAACATCAGAATATAACATAACATTCTCATAAAATTTCACTTCAGCTACAATTCTTTTTTTACCTCTGGCATCTTGGAGGAATTGTTTTCAAAACTCCCATTGGCTTTAGCTGTTGGTCTCAAATTATGAACACCTACAGTTTTATTAATCGGTTGTGGTAAATTGTTTGAACTATTCGAATTTCCTCCATGTATATAAAAATTATAATTTCCTCCGTTCTCGCCAAACGGGGAATTAGTTCCAGTCAAGTTTGGGGACCAGTTTGTTACCAGCTGATTTATTATTATGTTAATTGTGAGTTTTGATGCAGCAAAACGGTATCCGGAGGAATAATTGAACTGCTGGTGATTTACCACAGCAGCCGCGGGGTCAGTAAACTTTGCCGGCAGAACTCGCAAAAGTTCTATAACAAAAGAAAAATTCGTTCTCAGCATATTCCCAATATTTGCGATATTCGCGACTCGCGTAGACTAGATGAACAATAGAAGATTCTCGATTCGAATATAACAAGAACGGCATCAAAATATCGGCAGTTCCTTTTCATATCCCAAGTGAAAACAAGTACCTGAAGGTTCAGTCCCAGAATTGTCAGAATTTCGAATTCTGCTGATGTAAAACAGCTGATTTCGTAATTCGAAAGCAATTTCAGCGATTCTCTTCTGTGGCCGATGCGCATGCCACAGTACGGGAATTTTGTACACCTAACCGGAAAAGATAAATTCATTCCGAAAGCTTTGAATAACTTGGAACATAGCCGATACATACTCCCGCTTTGTCAATTCCAGCAAATCTGAATTGATGAGTCCGAAAGCTCCTAGCAACAACTTAATTGATCCCTTTCCTCCGCTCGGCCAGGGTAATTGATAACACTGCGAACCCCGATTATCTTTCAATTACTTAAAAAAAAATCGTAACAATATTATATTTTGTGTGCATTTTATTTTATATTTTGTGTCATATTTTTTATACTGTATATTTCTTATTTCACTTATAATTTTGAATTTTTGTAGTATTGGTAATTTTCACAGGTCTGTAGGAAATTGTGTGAATTTCTTTCATTGTGTTAGTAGGCAGGGTAAAATGCCCGCTACTAACACTACTACAAGGGGGATTAGCATGAAGTACAAGAAGCCGTTGTCCAAAAAGATCAAAAGCATGGGAGCAAAAAAGCAGACAAGTCCGGGGAGTTTGAGTTTTTCAAGTAGTGATTCGGACGACTCTTCTAATGAAAAGAGGGGAAGAAAGATAGCAGTGGCTGCAAAAATTAGGGAGCTTTGCTCTGAAGACTCAAGTCAAGCAGGTAGTGAGGGTGGGTTTCTCAACAGTGCCATGAGAGCAGCATACAGCAAGGGTAAGAAGAGTGATGAGAGGAAGGGTATTGTTGGAAAGGGCAAGAAAGAGGTTTACCGGCTGAAATCTGTAATCACGGAGATGATGGAGATCACCAGTGATTTGCAGAAGCTATTGGTAGGCAAACTAGCTCCGGCTGAGATTACATTGCATATATTGAAGGTTTCTAGCAGGTATGAAGAGTTGATAATGGGGGTTTTAGGTGAGAATGAAAGGTTAAGTGGAAACCTTTAATTTTTAAGAAAGGGTGAATTTAGGAAAGAAGATGTATGTCAGGGGTATCAGGTGGAAAAAATACGTCCAAGGCGATTTCGGGAACGAATAAAGGCCCAGCAGTGACAAAGCCTGTATCAAAGCCAGTGGACACCTGGTCTGTTGTGGTTGGGGGAAAGGCGCAAGGTGTTACAGCGGATGAGATAATTGACAAAGTGGTGAAGGAGGTAGGTCCTACCCTAAAAGTTAGGGCCACGATGTTAAGCCGCTGATGAATGGAGGCGTTATCATCCGTACGCCATCAGTAGCTGAAAGGGAGAAGGTCCTGCAGAATGGGAAATTCAAGGAATATGGGCTGGATATCAGTGTGAATGATAAACTCCCAAGGGTAGTTATCACGGGGGTTAGCTCGTCAATCACTTGTGAAGAGTTCATGAGTGACTTGTATGAGCTCAATATTGGAGACAAAATGACGTCGCAGGAATTCAGGAAAAAGGTGAAAATGGTCAGCCGACCGTGGGTGGCTGACGTGAAAAAGAATGTCAACGTTATCATCGAGGGACCGCAACTACTGACGCAAGCTCTGTTGAATGCACGCAGCTGCTACATAGGGTGTTACTCTCTTAGAGTTCGGCCATATGCCGTAGTGCAGGGGGTGCTTCAGATACTCAGGGCTCGACCACAGGATTGCGGAATGTCCAGCAAAGGGCGAGGTATGTTACCGGTTGTGGTCAAGAGGGTCATAAGGCGGTCAGCTGCCTGAATGAAATACATTGCCGTGATTTCAGCGAAAAAGGGAGACCTGCGAGACATCGAATGATGTCAGCAGCATGCCCGGTGTATGCCAATCTGGTGGAAAGAGCGAACTCAAGGCATTAAGATGGAGATGTAAATCTACCAGGTTAATTGTCAAGGGTCGTATGCCGTTATGTGTGACTTGGGCGACTTGATACAAGAGAACAATGTCAAGTATGCCCTGTTACAAGAGCCATGGGGTAAAAAGGTTGTTGGAAATGTTAGTGGCATTCGTGTTGGAGATAATAACCTTACCACTTGGAATGAATGTATGAATGTGTTGCTGTGCGAGTTCCTTCCGGATGCGGAGCTGGCTCAATCTCTTCCTAGCAGGGTGATGGCTGGGGCTCCAGATCTGGAAGCAGTTGAGATCTCCGAAAGCGTTGGCTTGCTTTGCTCTAGGAGATCGCCGGGACTGGATGAGATGACAGGTGAGATGTGTAAAAGCATCTGGCGTGCCATCAAACTCTACCTTGCAGCTGTAAATGAAAAGTGCTTAAGGGAAAGCTACTTTCCCAATGAATGGAAGTGTGCAAGAACTGTTGTGCTGCTCAAGTCATCTGACAAAATCAGGAGCAACCCTCGTTCCTATCGAGGAATTAGCCCTACACCATAGTCCCATTAACGCACACAAAAGACCACAAAAGAACACACATTCCACTACCAAATTTAGGGGCAATATCAAAAAATACAAGAGACGGAACTGAGTGTCTAACGTCTGCCAAAAAGGTGCATATAATTCTTCCGTCCAAAATCCCAAAAAAAATCCCAAACAACGGCCATATAAGAACGCTAGCGAGTCGCTAAAGCCTATATTAAAGGTGCATATTACTCCATCGTCACACAACACAAAAATTCTACATTGTCAAAAAGCAATAGCATTGACGCGCATGAGTATATCACACAACCTAAGGCAAAGACCACACAGGTGTACCAAACTCAGCCGTCAACAAAGCAGGAAGCCAATACCCTGCAACATGCTAAGAACAACGAAATACAGCCTCAAAAGGAATCCCAAAAGCCTCATCTATTTACAGGTCAAAAACTTAAAAGGAAGAGTAAGACAAACCAAGGTTTAGCTGAAAAATCAGCAATTTTACAACATGTACGATATCTATACCCGGATAATGAGACTCCGGACGACCCAAAACAATACCCGCGTATTTCTAGGCTAGAGCAAGAACTCAGCCTAGACCCTAATTTAACCGCGGAAGAAAAATTTCGATATCAGAACTCTGCGAAGAGTATAACGATAACTTCTTCCTCAAAGGTGACAAACTCACCTATACAAATGCGATAACGCATAATATTCCATTGGTGCAAGATCAAGCACCAATCAATCAAAAAATGTACCGCTTACCTGAAACACAGCGGAAAGTCATTAACGAGCAGCTAAAAGGAATGCTAGACAGCGGGATAGTCCAGTCTAGTAAAAGCCCTTGGAATTCACCTCTACTGGTTGTCCCCAAGAAAGCGGGACCTGACGGTGAAAAAAAGGTGGCGCGTCGTTGTCGATTTTCGTAAATTAAACGAAAAGACAATTGGAAACGCATTCCCGCTACCCCGAATCGAGGATATTCTCGACCAACTAGGTCACGCAAGGTATTTCACCACACTCGATTTGGCCAACGGCTATCACCAAGTTCTTGTCGACAAAAAAGATCGACATAAAACTGCTTTCAGCACAAGTTATGGGCACTACGAGTTCAAGCGTATCCCATTCGGGCTCAAAGGAGCCCCCGCCACATGTCAACGCTAATGAATTTCATCTTAACAGGCCTACAAGGCCTCGAATGTTTTGTCTACCTAGATGACATAGTCATCAATGGAAAAAATTTAAATGACCACAACGAAAAGTTGAGGAAAGTCTTCAATAAGTTGAGAGAGAACAACTTAAAACTGCAGCCAGAGAAGTGCCAGTTTCTACGAATAGAAGTTGTTTACCTAGGATATAAATGTTCTAGCGAAGGAGCCCTACCAGACCCTGCGTCCAAACATTTCCTGTTCCAAGAACAGTAAGGCAAGTTCAGTCATTTTTAGGACTTGGCAATTACTACAGGAAATTCATTCCAGATTTCTCCAAAATTGTACGTCCAATTACGAATTAACTCCGAAAGGATGTAAAATTCACTTGGACAGAGAAATGCCAAGAAGCATTTCAGAGCTAAAAATGCTTTAATTTCTCCACCACTTTTAATTTACCACGATTTTTCGAAATCTTTTAATCTTACTACAGACGCAAGTAACGAGGCTCTAGGAGCTGTTCTTTCTCAAGGAGAATTCGGAAAGGACCAGCCCATTGCCTATGCAAGCCGCACATTAAACAAAGCCGAAAGAAATTACTCTACTATAGAGAAAGAGTTATTGGCTATTGTCTGGGCTACCAAGAATTTCAGGTGCTATCTTCAAGGCCGGAAATTCACGGTCTATACTGACCATAAACCTCGCAAAGGTGTCTTCAATGTGAAAGACCCTACTTCCCGTTTAGTGAGATTTCACCACAAATTATCCGAATTCGATTACAACATCGAATATAAACCACGGAAGTACAACACTAATCCAGATGCACTAAGTCGCATCCCTCAAGCATTAAAGGAAGACAGTTTAGGCAATACCTTAACGGTAGAAGCCGTAGTCCACCACACGATGGACTCGGATGTGGAGGAAGACGATTCCACAAATAATAAAAAGAAAAGGAAATCCGCTCATTGTTTCGTGTTACTCGAGCTCAGAAGCAAAAGGCTCAGGAGACAGTAAATAGCTCCAGTGTGGAGACAGAAGACCACACGAAAGCGGACCAAAACGAAATTCAACATACGGAGGCGGAAAAACTAAACCCAGCATCGCTTGAGCAAAAAGTAAGTACTGGCAAGACACCCGAAGTTATCACGAGCCCTGCGGAAATCCGAACAATCTAAAAAGATTATCACGATTCTCCATTTGGTGGCCATCAAAGTGTCATAAAATCTTACAAACGCATAAGACGCAAGTATTGGTGGAGACACATGCTTAGCGATATTAAAAAATACATTAAAAAATGCCCAAAGTGCCAGACGATGAAAGCATCTCCACAATATAAAATGCCAATGGTTATCACGGACATCGCAGAACAACCGTTCGACAAAGTTTACCTCGATATTGTAGGTCCATTAGAAGAGACCACATCAGGTAACAAATATAACTTGACCTTCCAAGATAATTTAAAAAAATTTGTCAACTGGTATGCAATACCTAATGCAGAAGCAGTCACAGTAGCGCAAGTTTTCTTTGATGAAATCGTTACGCGCTATCGCATACCCAAAAGAATATTCACCGATCAGGGAACAAATTTCCTGAGTGAATTAATCAAAAGAGTATGTAAGCTTCTAAAGGTAAAGAAGTTACAGACTTCAGCATACCACCCACAGTCTAATGGAGCACTAGAGCACGCACATAGACCCATGATAGAATACCTGCGAACAATCGTAGATGAAAATCCCAAAACATGGGACTAATACCTACGAACCGCTGCGTTCGTGTATTACAATAGTGTACACGAGGGTACAAAACTTAACCCAATAGACTGCCTATACGGCTTCACAGCGGATGTCCCATCAAATTTAAAACGGGATCCCGAACCCGTTTACAATCATGAGAGCTATTATTATATACTGAAGTATAAGCTCCAAAAATCATATGCCACGGCAAGAAAGAACTTATTGGCAAGTAAACAGCACTCAAAGGGGTACTACGGTAAGACAGTACGGCCCCTAACTTTCCATGTAGGAGACAAGGTCCTCATCAAGAATGAAAGCAGAAAACATAAGCTTTCCCAAATCTGGGTAGGACCTTATCAGGTAATCGCAATACCAAGTGATGTGAATACCACAATCAAAATTGGTAAGCGAACAGTAACGGTACATAATAACCGTTTGAAACCATATTTCGAATAAAAATATATCGAACAAAAATGAACCATGTTGACTTGAAATTCCTACTACAGTGTTCATTAAACCTCATTTCAATACCTCCCCATAAACATTTGCGGTGGAGCCACTCCACTGCCTGGTCTAATAACGGCACGAAATAAGTAAAGTCATACTAAAAGGATTATTTTCTTCCTCCGAATTGTCCACAGAAATGGCGCTACAAATTATTGCAAATGCCCTCCTCATCCAGTACGCGACAGGAGAAATCGCCGACAAACACTATGCTATAACCAAACTAAATAGCTCGGGCATATTTTTCGAGGATCTAGGAAGCCTCATGGTGTATCATAACACTTGGAATGTTCTCACGGAGATAGACTTGGATGAGTTAGACACACAGATAAAACTAACGGAACATGCAGAACATTTGGTGCATAAACTCTGCATAAATATCACGGACAAAGAAGACCTGTGCAACGTGCAGCAACTACACATACACGCTATAATAGATAGCGTACAAAAGCGCACGAGAACCATTAAGGAATTAGTTCCAGGAAGGCGTAAGGCCAGATCACTATTCGACGGAATAAATATAAATATGCACTATTTATTTGGTACCATGGATAGTAACAACGAGAAGGAGATATACAGCCGCTTAGATGAAATTGAATCGAACACACAAGCCCTAGCTGAGCTAGAGAAACAAAAATAAGTTTTGTTAAAGCTACCTTGGAACAGATTCAAAAACCATTAGCTATGTTAGTGGATCGTCAGCAAAACATAGCACAACAGATTAACGATCTGCATACTGTGACCGAGGACCTAACCAGAAGGCAGCTGAGGCAAGAGATCATATCGAGCTTATTGCTTCAAATCATCGAATTCGAATACCGTCAACAAGCCCTCCTTGACATTATAATAGCCACTAAAGGCAACCATATTCACCCACTCCTCGTGTCTCCAAAAAATCTGCTGGATGAATATCGAAAATCAACTTCGAAATGTCTAAACGACCAAAATTGTTTATCGATTCTGTACCAATCAGCAGGAGCTCAGTCACGCCTTATGCAGAACAAATTGGTGGTGAGAATAACTCTCCCAATTTTTGATTCCCCCAAAATGAGGCTACGGCAAGTCCGATGCTTTCCAGTACCACAGCCAGCAAATTATTCCATAATCCCAGACCCTGGATATTCTGGTGTGGCAAATAGCGCCCACACACAGGAGTTCTTCTTATTAAAAGGTGAGGATATGAAAAGCTTCAAGAAAGTCACTCATAGCATGGAGGAAAATACATATATAGGTCGACTAAATACCCCCATAATTAAGGCAACAACCTCAGATGAATGTATAGTGAAAGTTTTGCACAATCCTTTAAATGAAGTGCCCAAGTGTAGGTCTAGAGTACAAGTTCCCCAAAGAGACATGTTGATAAAGTTAAACAAGCCCAATGCGTGGCTATTTTCGTTTATTACCTCCACGGTACTACATATCACATGTCGAGATCACTTTGCCATCTCAAAATTAGAGGGGCAGGGGATACTAGACATAACGCAACCATGTCAGGGGCAAATAGGGAAAAAGGTGCTAAGGTACGAAGGTGAAAATAAACACCCTCTCAAAATTACTCAGCCTAAACAATTTCCTGAGCTGAATCATTTGTTGCTCAACCTGAATCTAGCCGAAATTTTACCCAAGTCTCAAAACCAAAGTGTACAAACCGAAATCATAACAGGGGACGATATCAATAAATCAATCTATACTGGCAAACATTCGCTGGAAGATATCCAGCACAAATTAGACCAGTATAGTAACAAGGTATCAAGCAGACAATCCCACATCCTGTCTATAACCTCTATATCATTTACGAGTCTGCTTGTCCTTGCCATAATGATAGTTGTAGTAGGGAAATATCTACACCCTGTTGTCATTAAGATGAGACAACAGGCAAATCAACCACAAGGTAACCCCGAGATTTCAACAGGGGGAATCCCTTTAGAAGACCAAACTCCGGCTCCTCAAGCCAGTATAAGGCGTGCTAAAAGTCTACCTAGGATCAAGTCGGTACAGCTAGTTTAGAAGGTGCGAACACCGACACTGTCAACATGTACCACTCCATCTAATTAAACATAGAACAAACAAAAGTAGACCTGGTAAACAATGTAGAGAAAAAATGCATTATAATTAAATATTAATAGAAATAGAAAAAAAAGAGTTAAGGAAAAAATGCATGAAAAATAAATATGAACAAAAATGAATAAAATAACGAAATTAAAGATAAAGTTCATTAGAATAGAATATTAGCAGAATAATAGAAAAAAGGAAAACTGCACTAAAATTAAACATGAATACAAATAGAGAATGAAAGAAACTCTACTTAAAGCAGAAGAAGTTATAAAAAAAAAAAAAATTTATATATAGTATGTATATAATAGTTGAAATGTCAAAAGAAAACAAAAAGAGCATTAGAAGTAAAAATAAAGTAACTAAAGTAGTAATAAATAACAATAAATAAATAGAATGTAGTATATACCTACTAGCTAAAAATATAAATAACTAGAATTAAATTAAATACAGAATACATGAGGCATAAGAGTGTAAATAACTTGGTATTTGAAAAGAAAACAAATTAACCACAAGCTACAATTAAAAGCCAAATTAATTACTTAGATAGTAAAAATTACATAAACCTATAGTAAAACCCACAGCTCAACAAAAATGGTTTACCAGGCTACTAAAAATAAAAAGAGTAATAATAATAATAAATAAATATAAAGATAGCATTAATCTAACCTAGCCAATCAAATAGACTAAAAACAAGTAGTCGTAAATAGGGTGAAATAAAAAAAAAATAGTAAACCAAAATAATTTTGTGAACCAAGCCGATCACCACCCACTGGCTCCCGGCGGGGACCCACGCAACGTCCCATGAATACAGCGCAAAAGATTGTTATTACACATGAAGATAGATAGACCAGCCATAGTAAACCTAAAATTAGACAAAGATATAGGGGCCCTCACCAATCAATACCAGCAAAGGGAAACGGGAGTATACAAAAAAAAAATAATGAACCCCAAATGTGCAATAGTAGAAAAAGACTTTTATTAATAAAATGGAAAAAGAAGAGAAATAGGATAGATACAAAAAAATTATATAAAATATATAGGCTGGGATTGACTCCTCTGGAGTTAGTTCTCGGTCCTGGCCTCTACCTCAGCACCGATAAGGTCAGCAGCGCCGGGGGGGCGGAATAGCCATTAGCTCCCGGAGAAGGGCTGTCAGCGGTGGAGAGAAGACAGGGTAGCAGCAGGCGCAAAGTCCATGCACCCCGCTGATAACAACAGCTCCACCTACAAAAAAAAAAAAACAAAAAACTGGGTAAGCCAAAGAAATCTGTTTCGTTACACCAACAACAAAACGAAAACTTACCACAAACCGTCTAAGTTTGGCCCTGATGGGGATAGAGTTTCAGGCGAACCTGGTAATAATAACCCGCGGTGGCCTCGGCACCCCAGATGGTAATGGAGCGCCTACGGGTCCTCCTCAAGATAAGCCGGATGGGGCCCCGCCACCCAGGCACAACGTGCAGAACGTATATCACATATACGACGGTGGAAAGCTTGGCGGGACTCCGGAATACATGGTCAGCGTCTACGATCTCGGCAACCAGCATCATGGTGTCTATTCTAACTCAAACTAAACTCGAATGAGCCACAATACACACCGGATAAGCGAGTTGGCTCAGATAAGAAAAGGGCATCTGGAAAATGCAAGATCGGCACAAATCTTGATACAAAGATATCCCCGAGAGCTATTCCTCTTCAAAGAATAGCTCTCATATTCAAGGGAGGAAGGCATGTTGTATATGTGAAAAGACATATACACATATACATATATATATATATCCTAAAACATAAAACTTAGTACAAAATTCTCAATAAGCTAACCATGCTTAAAACATGGTTAGCTTATCTTTTAAAAAGTGAAGAAAAATTGCATCAGCAATTTTCTTCACATGCCACAAAATTTAACCATATTATTCCCATGGCAAGTTTTGCCTTCAGGAAAATTTGCCATGGAAATATTTTAAATTAATAAAAAAAAAACCGAAAAGACAAATCTTACCTCCAGTAAGATTTGTCAAGAAAAATACAATATGTAGGTTCATACGTACATACATATTGCACAAAAAGCTTTCATCGTGAGAAATGCGCGCCGCGTATATATATGCGCGGCTCGATTTCAGAACGACAGGACGGTGGCTGGTGTTGACAAAAGCGTCAAATTACATTTTTAGGCCACCATCCGATGAAAAATATTCTGGACTTGTTGAAACAAGTCCAGAACAAAATAATTTTTAACAATTTTCTCAGGGTAGAAAATGCAATTAAGCATTTTCTACTCTGAACAACGAAGCTTGATGACAGTAAAATGTGATCAAGTTTTTGATCAGGTTCGGCACGTCGCGAAAAGAGTTGTATTATTTAAAAAGAAAAGAGTTGTATTACTTAAAAGAAAAGAGTTGATTTTGAACTAGAAGAGGATTGTGATATACGTCGAGTAAGGCTGAGTGGGTACGTCATCGGTGCGGTTGGTTAATCTTTAGAAAACGTAAAAGGCAGTATTCCAATAAGACTTAGATTAGACACAGAAAACAAAGTTGGTTGTGATTTTCAAAAATATAATAGAAAGTGTTTGTTATGAGTAAGATTAGGAAGTTGTGAAAGAAGTTTTCTTTGATTAAACCAAGGTTAAATATAAAAAATAAGTGAGTTGTCATTTAACAAAAAAAAAGGTGCGAACAGAAGTTGAGTTACCCCCTAATTCGGTGATTGTTTGGATACGAAGTCGGCGGAGTCCTACGCTACCACGTACATAACAGGACTAAGCTAACGTTCCTGTTTGCCTTGCTTTCTAGATTCTAAAATGCAAGCCATGCAATTGTCGACTGTCTCATTTGCCGTTTTTGAAAGACTTGGTATATAAGAATCCTTCCCAGCAAGTCCAGCCAGCTTTTTTGAACTTGCATGACCTTGTACGTATATGTGTTTCCAAGCTTCGCGTTGTAATTGCTTCGGAACTACTAATAAGTATTTTCCTCCACACAGCTTGAATAAAATGTTTCTGGCGCAGCAAATAATCTTTATATGGCTTATCCTGTAAGATAGTTGCGAAAAATCGGCAATTTTCGTCTTCCAGCTGGGCTTTTCGAATTCTTTGGAGTAGACCATCTTCGATTAGTAACACAATTGGATAGCGGCTGAGGGCATCTACGTGACGCATCATTGTTCCGGATCGGTGATGTACGCTGCAGTTAAGCTACTTCAAGAGCAACGCCCATCTTGCTATGGGGCTGCACTATTCATTCCTCTTCATGGTAAGCTGGAAAGCTTTATAATAAATATATAATTCAAATTGCAGACCAAGGAGATAAGTCCTCAACTTCCTAAGCGACTTTATTATGGCTAAGACCTCAAGTTCGTAACCAGAATAATTTTGTTCACTTCACGTTATTTTAAAACTTAAATAAAATACAGGATGAAACTGTCCACTGTCACAATGCTCTTGCAGTAGTATTGAGCCAAATTCATCTTTACTGGCATCTGTATGCAATTGAGTCTACAATGAGGCGTTAAATAACTTTAAAACTGGTTCTCTACAAAGCCTGTCTTTTAACGTGTGAAATGCATCTTGATGAACTTGATCGAAGACAAACTTTGCGTCATTTCTGGTTAGATCGGATAGCGGTTTAGCAATTTGGTAATAGCTATGTACAAATTTTCTAAAAGAACTGGTAAGACCAAGAAAACTTTGCAGCTGCTTAATGTTCTTCGGAAATGTGAATCCTTGACTGATCTTATCTTTTCATCTGACGGCTGTATGCTTCCATTTTCTATGATGTGTCCAAGAAATTCAACTTTCCTTTGTAAAAATCGGCATTTTTCCCATCTCACCAGCAAACCATTTTCTTGTGCTGCCCTTGAAACAAGGTTTCACCATTCGATGTTCTCCTCTTTGTTTTCTGCTGGGATAATAACGTCGTCCATATATACGAGTAAAATATTCTTCTGTATTAATATTCGAACACAACATTGATGACTCTCTGGAATACAGCATGTGAATTACAAAGACCAAGAGGTACTTTAAGAAATTCGTACTGTCCTTCCGGCGTAATGAATGAAGTGTGTTTTTGACTTTCCGGCACTATATCAACGTGGAAAAATCCATTTCGCAAATCTAAAGTACTGAACACTTTGGCACCATATAATACTTGAATCACGTCTTCGCTATTTGGCAACGGATATCTGTCTTTAATGATATTACCGTTCAGCTTACAATAATCAATACATAGTCTATAAGTTCCATCCTTCTTGTTCGCGAGCACTACCGGACTAGCATAGTCAGAGTTACTTTTTAATTACACTGTCATCTAACCATTGCCTAATTTGATCGCGCACTATCTCGCTTTCTTTAGGAGCTAACCTACGTGGCTTATGATATACAGGTGGTTCATCCACTAACGATATCTGCATCTGTACGCAAGACTTTTCTGGTCTGACTGATCTATATTGCTTGATTAACTCGGAAATTTGCTATGAGAATATTTAGTTTGAAACTTACCGAAGTTTCCCAGCTTGGCCTCTTCAATCAGCTGAACAACATCAATTTGAGATAAAAAAAAGGAAGAAGAAGCGTTTCATGTTAGCAGAAAACCTTACACTCATCGGTTCAGCTTGGTTTTCTGCCTGGTGTAGACGCTTGAAACAGATCAAATTGATCTCCTCTCATATAAACTCAGAATAAATTCTGCGTGTGAATTATATGAGGCAAAACTCCTATATTACATCAAGGAGGAAGAAATAAAAGTAGAGATTACTCTTTAGCATTTTTTACCGGAGTAAACTTATATTTGTTCAACAAGCAATTTATTTGGATTCTCCGGTATATATAGCAAGAGCTAAAAAAATGTTTTTAATTTGTTATTTCATCATAAAACCCATTATATTTTTGGTAACAAGTTTCAAGTCATGATTTTGACTCATCAACAGGTTCCAAATAGCGAAATTGAGTGACTTGAAAAACAAATGAAATAATAGAACAAAGAAAAGAAATAAAAAAATGAATAAAATTGAGAAAAAAAAATTTTATTAAAATAAATTTTAAAAAATTTAAAGAACCAGATTCATTCGAAACGAATCGAACCTGTATACGCCCGCAGTGGGCTGAAAAAATATAAAAGAAAAATGAAGAAGAAGAAGCGTTTCGTGTTAGCAGTACAGATTACTCTTTAGGATTTTTTACCGGGGTAAACTTATATTTGTTCAAGAAGCAATTTATTTGGATTCTCCGGTATATATAGCAAAAGTTAAAACAAATGTTTTTAATTTGTTATTTCATCACACAACCCATTATATTTTTGGTGACAAGTTTCATGTCTTGGTTTTGACTCATCAACAGACTCCAAATAGCGAAATTGAGTGACTTGAAAAACAAATGAAAAAATGAATAAAATTGAAAAAAAAAGAAGAAAAAAATTTATTAAAAATTGTTTTAAAAAATTTAAAGAACCAAATTCATTCGAAACGAATCGAACCTGTATACGCCCGCAGTGGGCTGAAAAAAGAAAAAAGAAGAATGAAGAAGAAGCGTTTCGTGTTAGCAGAAAACCTTACACTCATCGATACAGCTTGGTTTTCTGCCTGCTGTAGACGCTTGAAACAGACCAAATTGATCTCCTCTCATATAAAGTCAGAATAAATTCTGGGTGTGAATTATATGAGGCAAAAACTTGTATATCACACCAAGCAGGAAGAAATAAAAGTAGAGATTACTCTTTAGGATTTTTTACCGGGGTAAACTTCTAAGTAAAGAGCAGCGATAAATGAACCTAATGTTTCGTTTAATGTAGCACCAAAACCTGCCAAAAAATACTTGGTCCTCTGCTTTCTTGATTTTCTCACTAGCTGATTTTCTAATGAGAGTTACATCACTCCTTGTTCGAAATATTATGAATTTATTGAAAGAGGACTTTATTTCACGATATGTCAATTCCTGTAATTGACATATAGTGATCTGTGTTTATAAGTCACATTTTTTCGTCAATTCCGATAATCGACATGGACATTTGGGGTGTTCTGAAAATTTCAAAATGGTGGTGGGTAGTGTAGCGATGGAAAGAGTATCATTGGTTGTCATTCACTTTTTAATTATTCGATTTCAAATTTACACGTTTACAAATTAATATATATTTTTTTTTTAATTCAACTAAAAACCAGAACTTGTTATATCTAATTACTTTCCTTACTCAAACTATCGTACCAAATTTTAACTTATTAAATAAACCTGCTTTATAGTTTCTAATGCATTCTAGACCTATATTTCCTTTTTTTTAATTCGTTCTAGATTAAATTACAACTATATTGTTCATGAATTGATTAATTATTCCAATTAAATGATTTTATGTTACACTTTTATTGTCTGAGCATGTTTTGTGAAAAATGACCCTATAGGCATAATTTTCACTTTATGTCACAAACAATAAATTACAAATTCACTATTATTAAAAAACACTAAATTCCTGAAAAATAAATTGATTAATAGTTACTGTTCAATTTGATTAGGTTATTCTGTGACATGCAATTATAACCTGTATGGCATGCAATCACGATCGTCCCATAACCTCAAATCGAGTAACCCAAATAACACTATACCTTGCTGAAATTGTTTCACAAAAATCTTTAATTTAAACTTCCAAAGTGGCGAATTCTTCGAAGACACTTGAACTACAAAAGAAATGAATTATTAAAAACTCGAAGCACTATACAATTTTTTAACACAATGTTGCAAGTCCAAACTGACCACTTTTTATCTATCTGTTGAACTACTGAACAAAAACCTTGCATATGAAATAACTTATGACCACTTTGGCATATGTTTATTTTATGACAACTCGAAAAGCAAAGAGAACGACTGAAGGAATGACCCGGCTTTTATAGCCAATTTATGTTTCAATTTCATTATCCATAATGAATAATTTTTGAAAAATTGACTCTTTCTGACTGATGTTGGTTTTTTAATTGTTGTCATTAGATGCCAAAATGCATTTTGCATTTTTTGGCATGTTTCCCATAAAGATTTATTATTAAATTTAATAATTTTAATCGATTTTTTACAAATTTTTCTCTACATTATCGACCCGCCATTTGTTAGTTCATTTCAATAAATTCCTCGCATGATTTCCGCTATTCCGTCTTGCTCGCACATAACCTCTCTTTCGCACTCGTTAGTGTGAATTGTTATTATAAAAATCGCGACTTACGTGAAAACGGCGAAAAATATCGCGGAACGAACGCGATCATTAAATTCGTGCGATGATTTTGCCCGGATTCGATTTGTCAACTGTCACGGGAAAATGAAGTTTCACGATGTTTTTACAATCGAACTGTCAACCGCGCGCGATGTGATTTTTTAGTGTTTTTTGTTAATTAATCGTGTTTTCTGTAATGGTTTGTGGATATTTTATCTCTGGGGATCATATTACACAGGTATTATATAACATTTGTTGAATTTCTTTGAGTTTATTCTCTTTTCTAATGTTGGTGGACACCTGTGTAGGTGAGCTTGTTTGGTGCTTTTCTCACCTGCGATATCCACCAATCTTTAACAGTCTTTGATATTTTGCTTAATTACCTTGTTTGTACGTTTATTTGCGATATGTGCATGTTATGGTGAGAAAAAAGCTCAACAATTCCTGCTTTCTATGTTGTTTATTTTGGTATTTTACATGTGTAATAAAAAATTGATTTCTTGCGGTTATTCTGTTTTTTAGTGTATTTATTATTAATTCAGTTATTAATTCATGTTTAAATACATTAAAAATCCATTTCTAATAACTTCTCTTTTCTTTCAGTTCATCGAGGGACCCATGCACCTGTGGTATACTCCAGGTGCAGGTATTATGCTTATGTTATTTTTACTTAGAGTAATTTGAATTCTTTTCCCTTTCTTTTAGGTTTGTCGAACACTCCTCGTATCAATTAATGCTACAAAGTTTGTTCCACCAATTTCTATCTCTATTTTCATACATGTTAGCGTCACTAGATTCACCGACGGATGGATGGACATACTTGTTTCACCTTTCGATTTATGACAACTTTGGGACATATGGCCAAACTCGCCACAGCTGAAACATCGCGCAACTTTTGCTTTGTTAGGACATACTTTTGTAAAATGAGAAGTTGATCCACAATTAAAACATCATTTTCCAGTAGATGTACTTCGATTTGGTCGTTCATCCTGTTTGGTAACTCTCTTCACCCCCTGATGGGTTTTGATGATCGGATAAACTCTAAATTTATTTTTTAATTCATCCAAGTCTTTTGCTTCATACAACACTGTTTTATTCAATACATCATCGGATATTGCTGCTATGATGTTGTTATGGAAGTATTTAGAGTGACAGACATCGGACGTAAAGTCCAGACTGCCAGCATGAGCTGACAGATCACTCGGTAGACAGCGTTTACGTGCAGGGCGGCAAGCTAGTTCGCCTCGGCTACTGGCGGAGAGTGTGGGGAGGTTCCACGAAAGCCTGCCGCTGCTACCTGCCATATACAAAAGAATTCGTCCTAACTAAACAAAGGCCGTCGCACACATCCAGTCCTTAAGGGACCTTCACACTACTTACCAATGCTTACGCGAAGACTGAGCTCCCATCGGTGGTCTAAGTGTGGTGTTTGGGTCCTTGGTTTCTTTACACGCGTCACTAACATCAACTGTCATTCGTCGCCAGTAAAAGTGTCTTCTTAATCGTTCCAGTGTTTTCCCTATACCGCCGTGAGAAGCTAGTGGTGGATCATGCGCCCTTGTAATCATGTCGGAGACAATCCCACGTGGAATCCAAAGCTTCCAAGCTTCTTCTTCCTGAATCGGATCACCTGTTCTCGGAACAGACCGAATATACACGAAGCCATCCCTGACACAAAGATCTGGCAGTTTATTAGAAGTTCTGCCTCAACTCCACATATTCCAACGAGTTGAAATATGGATGGCTAAATTCAACTTCCGGATCAGGATCTTCAGATGGTGAGAAGCTGTCACAGTGGGTTCGCGACAGAGCATCCGGGACGACGTTGAGGCTTCTTCTTCTGTGTTCGATGATGAAGTCGAAACCTTTAAGCTTCAAACTCCACCGAGCAAGTCTACCGCTGATGTCTTTTTGAGACATCAGCCATTTCAAGCTAGCATTATCAGTCACTATCTTAAACGGCATAAGTTCTATGGAGGACCTGAACTTTTGTACATTTAAGTTTGCTGCTAAGCATTCCTGCTCTGTGACAGTGTAATTTCGTTGTGCTGAATTCAACTTTTTCGCGACATAGGCTATTGACTTCTCGTGGCCATCGTCATCTAGTTGAAACATCACTCCACCAATACCTTGTTGGCTCACATCACACTGGATAACGAACGGTTTGATGAAATCTGGGCTCACTAGCAATGGAGCAGAGGTAAGTTTTTGTTTTAATGATTCCAGGGACGACTGGGCTTCAGGTGTCCATTGGAACAGACTGGGATTTTTCCGAGTGTCTGTAATGAAGGCAGTTAGATCAGCATAGTTCGGAATGAATCGCCCATATCACTTCGACATACCTAGTAGGCGTCTGGCTTGCCGAACAGTTTTGGGTGACGGATAGTCAACTATGGCTGAAATCTTGTCAGGGTCAGTTCGCATACCTCCTTTTCCGGCAATAAAACCCAAGTATTTAGCCTCTTTCATGCAAAACTCTCTCTTCTCAACGTTGATAGTGAGGCCAGCTTTCCTCAAAGAATCCGCAACCGAGGATAGCAGAGTGAGATGAGAGTCAAAGTTTGATGACAGTATTAGCAAATCGCCTAAGTAGACGAGAACAATCTCACGAAGATCGAAAGTAACGACCTTATCCATTAGGCGGCACATGGTTTGTGGAGCGTTTCATAAGCCGAATGGCATTGATAGAGAGTATGACCCGGTACAGTAAAAGCGATATTCTCTCTGGAATCAGCGACTAGTAGGATCTGCCAGAAAGCGTCTTTTAAACCCAGGCTTGAAATGTAATTTGCCGGAGGAAGTCGACTCAGAAGTGCGTCTATCTGCGGCAGCGGAAAGGCGTCCTTCTTAGTAACGGAATTGACCTTCCTGGCGTCAAAACAAAGCCGGAGTCTTCCAGGCTTCCTTACCAGTACAACTGGAGAACTCCAAGAACTCTGGTTCTCCTCTATCACACCCAGCGATATCATGAGTTTTAATTCGGCATCCATAAAACTCTGTACTGCCGGTGAAATCGGATAAAATCCCTGTTTTATCGGAGTTGAGTCATTCGTTTCGATCCTGTGTGTGACCAATGATGTTTTTCGCAAGCCTAAAGAAACGAAGGAAGGAAAAAGCTGTTTTGTGGCTTCTATACGTTGGTGATCTAGAACAGAAAGAACATGACAGTCGCTATCAGAGGTAGCTATTAGACTTGGTGTCACTTCTGCAACTATACCCAAGACATCTGGAGCTAACCCAAATCGATGGCAGAAGTCTATTCCGAGATATAGTGCCTGTGTGAGCCCAGAAACCACATAAAGGCGTACGTTTTGTATGTTTTATCAGGGAAAGTGATGTCTAAGTACACATGACCATGAGCAGTCGTCATGGCACCATTAGATACTTGTACCTGTGTACGATACTTTCTCCATTCAACATCTACCTCCGCTAGCTTCTCTAGGGCTCCCTGGGCTAGGATACTGAAAGTGGCAACATTATCAAGTAACCCAGGCTCAGTTCGCCCGACAGTTTCACTTCGGCGTACGGTCGAATGTCATCTGGCATCGACACGGAAATATGTGCCAGTTTTTTTCGTTCCTACTTCATTTGTTGGCAGTATTCCCGCCAGCGAACAGTCGATCGTTTCTTTCTTTTTCCAAGGTTTAAGTCCGGATACATGATTTCTACCAGCTCAGTTACTGAGGAGAAGATGCGGTCTCGTACTGCATGGTAGTTCTGCAGACGCTTATGATACGGCGTCAGCGGTTATAAAACACCCACTCGTCATAGCAGAGCTTGGTGGCCGTTTTAAGATAGGAGACCGAACCTCCTGCTCAAGAACATTGCCAGAAGAATGTGCTGTTGGTTTTAACGGAACCTTAAAAATTAAAGACCCTTCCAAGGAAGTGTCTATCAGTATTGTGGGCCCCGTACAGGTAGAAGCGGCAGCTTGAAAATCTACAGAGAAGTCAGTTAAGATCTCTGCTTCTATCAAGGAACTATCATTAACATTGGGATTGTTACTATCACCAGAATCACTGAGTGATATCAACGGACAGTCTAATTAACGTCTGTTCGATCCGGTTAGCTGATTAAGCAAACTTGTTTCCTTGAAAAGCTGTTGTGATTCCCGACCCGCTTCGAGTTTTTCTGTAGACACTGTCTGCGGTTCGGATTGAATACATTCTTGCGTCCACATCCGTAACAGAATACCTGCTGTCGTTCTTGTAAACAGTCTTGCTAAAAGTGACCTTGGTGATCACAATTCCAACAGACAGCTTTTGGTTGAGCTGCAATAGTAGATATTGCTGCTGCTTCCTCACGGTATTCAGGTGATATGGACTGATCTGGACCCGTCGACAGATAGTCCCCTATCTCGTTAACTCTTGGGCTGCAGAAGGTGCTCCAGCTGCACGCAGTCGCGATTCTCTGTTGAGTAGCCTGTATTTGAGTTACGAAACATCGCAATTGGGCTATCATATTTGTAGGATGTAGGCAAATCTTCTGTTGAATGTCTGGCAACAGTTTTGATTTTACTATCTCCAAAAACTCTACATCTGGCATGGGGTTCTGTAATTGGAAGGATTCCCCTGATTTCTGTTTTCTTGACATCAGGAGAGACCAGTACCAGTGCATAGCTGGACCAGAAAGCAAGGTTGTTATATGTCGGACCAAGAGATCAAGGTCTCCGTCCAAGGCCGAGTATGTGAGTGCTTCCTCTCGAAAGACGAATTCATCTACAGTCAGTCGAGAGTTGTCCCCGGTGTAAGAAATATTCCATATTCTGATAGGACTACCAGAACGTCGTTGTCCTGTACTGGACGGGACTCGAATGAATGGAGTTTGTGAAAAGCGTGCATTATTAGTTTTATGCTGACCATTTGCAGACGATGCCGCTAGATTCGAAGGTCGCTTTGTGCCCGGAAAATATCTCGGTAATATCGGTTCACCAACAGGAGGAGGTGAACGTGGGACATATCCTGGAGGCATAACCGCCCATAGTTGCTGTCGAATGTTGTTGGATATCTCCGTACGCAGCGTCTCTAAACTTTGCTCGAAGTGTCACGGACTAAGTCTTGCAGCTGCATGTGAAGACCTGACATCAGGGCCTCTGTGGCTACTAAACCTCGGCCATGAGCAGTAGATAGTGGACTATAGGATGGGAAAAGGTGGTCGAATGAGAATTTGGCCTACCTGGTGACAAAGACTCACGACAAACTGGTGGCATCATTAATGGTGGCAGATCGAACACCGGCACGGGCTGCCTAAGCTCGTGATTTAAAGGTTGCGTAATTTTTTTCTTCGGAACGCCTCCTGTATAAGCCGTGAAATTGTTCTGCGTGAGACGGCACCTACAATTCGGGCAACTTGCATGCTTGCCTATCCATGTATGCAAACATGCTTTATGGAACACATGTCCACATATAGTCACAGCCGACTTTCTTTTGACTGACCAGTCCCTGTCCTGACAGATGGTACACTGGTCAGACAACGTGGTCGGACTGTTTGTTCCGGGAGGTGGTGTTCTCAGTGTGGCCATGATAAAAAATTCCAGTTTTCGAGATACAATGCGAGTGTGACTGGACCTATGAATATTTAAAATGAGCGAAAAGTAGAGACTATCGAGGCCAGAACTAAGACAGGAAAGTATTCCATATCACACAGAATGAAACAAAAAAATTTGCAACAGCTGAGGGTTGATATTAAACTAAAAGCTGTCGAGTTACTCCAGGGTTACTACATAAATAATCGAAGTATTCATAATATCTGGTGCACGTATACTCTAAACTATAGCGCACAAACAGAAGGAAGTCTACCAAAACTCAAAATTCAAAAGATAATTTTTCCGATGTCACTAAGGACTTTGTAAAGTTAATGTACTATATGCTAAAAGTCTATCCAGTCGTGACGTTTATATGCATTCAAGGTAATTCGTCCAGGATCTAACGAAGGCCGGCGCCTAAAATCAGAATCAATAATTGTACTATCGTAGTAAAAACAAAAATAAACTACCACGTGCAATTGAAATTATACGAAACTGCTTGGATGTTCCCAAAACCAAGAAGAACGAATTCATAAAAGTTTTCCCCTGCACTATCCAAGAGCTAACTCTCACTACAGGGGTCTCCCAGGCCCACTCTCCAAAAATCTCAGATCAAAAACAGTAACATGTAAGTAGTGTGGATGTGTGCACCAAAAGAATGAAATTCTCACAGAGATCTTGGAAAAGTCGGGTTGGAGATATCAAATACTGAAAATGCTGCTAGAGATTCTTCAGCCAGGTAGTTAGCAGTATGCGAGCTCCAGATTACTGAAGGTCTCCAGCATCACTTCCATCCTCTAATACCTCTTTCTTTCCTTCACTTGATACTAGGAAAACGTTCTACTACTTCTAATAACAGTTTCATACTATCTCATCTTTACTTACAAGTCACATGAGAAGTGCTTATTTAATTGTGTTTTCTTAATTTTGTATTTTTTTTTTTGTTTGTTTGATAAATATGTTAAACCGGGGAATATACCACATATAATCTTCGAGCTCAAATGATTGCACATCGTTCGTTTGTTATTTTGATAATCTTGTAGTAAAGACCCAATCGTTATTCTTTACGTGGGCGAACATCGTCAACCCGAAAAATGAGAAGCGGTATCGATCTGACAGTGTCGCCTAGCGCTAAGATTTCATAACCTGACTACAATAAGAAGCTAATGCGAATAATACCCCGAATTAGGTTAACAATTAAAACAAGTCGTGAGTAGCGGATCAAATTAAAAGCACATGCTTTTCTCAACCTCTAAACTCTGTACTTTATATAAATTGATTTTGAATTTCAGATTCTTTGTTGCAATTTATACAGAAAACAAAAAAACTTTCCAACCCTTAAAATCTAATATCATGTTGTTGACGTCTTTTCACGTCTTTAAGATTTAGTACTATAAGTTCAGATTGACCTTGCAATGCCATGTATTTCTTTACTCCATCGAGTTTAATTTTTAAACTCTTCTGTCTCTCCTATCATTGAGATCAAAAACGCTCTAACAACACAAAAGCAAATGTTCCCAAGAGTTGCCGCACTATTACAAAAATATTTTCAAGTCTTTTCTTTCATTTCAACTTGTCGTATGTTTTGCCGTGGGTTATCACGCTGTTTATTATTCAATTATTTTTGTTTCTTATATACCAGCAGAAAAATTGTTATGTGCAACAATAATCTGGTAAACCTTTTCTTTAAAAACTAATTTCCTACTGTTCTTCCAACACAGAAATTATTACCATAAATTCATGTGTTTATCCTATTTGCTATTTTTAATTATCATTTCTCCTAACATTCCTCCTTTTGTGTTCATATCCTTTACAGCTATTCGGTTGTTCTATCATTTTCTATCGCCCCATGCTCTTCAGGAAAATCAACCAGACATCCAGGTACCGCATTTCCAGGAAATTCAGAAACATCCACGTTTCCCTCTGTAAGATCTGGTTTTCTTCCTCTTCTGTTTGAGTCCAATCCTCATGAATTCTGAACCTTTTCTTTCTTTTCGGCGCCTTCTCAGTCTTTATACTTTCATCTCACGGAATAATATTATTTTCGTCTATCCCCCGTAAACAAAAAAAACTTGTTGTCTCTACCGCTTCAGCACTCTCGAACCAAAAAAAAACCACAGAAAGGATTCTGCTTTTTCCACACCAAATGATGTCTTCTTCCTTCTCGGCCGCCAAAAAATCTTCTTATTTCCTGTCAGAATCGATTTCCGTGTCAGTTAGGTGGAGTTCGGTTAGCCGAATCAAGCCGCACCGTCCACATAGAGACACTAGCTTACATGTCGCAGCACATGCTCAGTGTGTCTTCGACCATAACAACATATGCTACGAGAGATTGTTCATCAACATTTCCCCTTTTTGCCAAACTGCTTCATTGAATACATATATTCTAAGAAAGACTCATTCGAACTCCATTTTCTATTTCGTAGAGCCCTAAGTACATTCAAACTGGTGGATACATGAACGAATTCTCTTTTTAAGAAGATCATACGAGATTCCCAATTAGTTATTCCATTTGCTGCTTCCGCTGATAACTTTGCGGCCCCAGACAGCAGGCGTCGCGCATAATGGTATATCTAAATTTCACTCCAACCACAAACCTCAGAGATTTCTTCGAATTTCACTCAAACGATAAAATTCTTTCCTGACTCAAAATATTTCCGGCTTGTTTATCTGCAATTTCTAGACTAATAGCTGCACTCAATGTATCTATCAAATCACTCTTTACTCGATGCAAGATGCTTTTGAAGTTCAGGTATTTTTTTTTTTGTTTTTTTAATAAAACAGGGGAGCAGGAGAAACCTATCCCAAGCACCAAGGCAAAGCGGCCCATTGTACTATCCTGAATCCCCTTTGCTCTCTTTCGGGAACTAGTTGCATGTGACCAAGTTTAACGTACTCTCGCATGAACTGCATGTATTGCTCTTTATAACATAAACGATTGTCAATAGAGTAGAGACACTTAACTCATTAGACGAAAACGAGTTTTTAAAGTGCTCTTCACAGAGAAGCTCTTCTTGATTTAGTGAGGTTTCCGGTGAACTCAGTTTTCTATTTCCCAAAAACGTTTTAAATTAATATCGGTCATTGCTTGAATGACAGGTTGTTGCTGAGCCATTGAGAGCTTAATAAGGTCCGCACAGAGCCCAACCAAATATGGTTTGCTATGCAATAGGATAAGAACTAGACCCTCTAGTTTGCGAATCTTTCATAACTTCAAAGAATTTTTCTGCTCCAATAATAATGTCGATTGAGTACGATTGATTGAATTTAGGATCGGCTAGCTGACATTGGCTGATCTAGCTCCAATTATTGATACTAAACGGATTCGAATGAATTGATGGGGTCCCATAATTTTTGAACCGTGATGATACATTAATGGGGACTTTCCCCCTTGTGAATCCTGAATTATTTGCGAAGAGCCCGTTAATTTCAAGGCGAGCATGTTGTCTCTTCAGAGCAAGTCTTTGGACACATGATTCTGATATGAAAGAGATATGAAATCCAGAAGCAAGGAGCATAAATGAAATTTCCCGTACTGTGGGAGGCTGTGGGAGGAAAGGAAACGGAATTATGTAGCAATTACTTGTTCATATGTCTAAGTGTTAAATGAAGAGAGTGGTTTATTGTTGGATGTGGGAAGATTTGACAGCAGTCCCATTGACATTGTAAAAAATATAGCTAGTGTAATTAAGCATCCTATATCACCATTCTTCGACGCATTCCGATTGAGGCCTATGACGAAATCTTCTTCTAGATTTTCTCCTATTGTTGTGCGCCTTTCAGGGCCTGCTGAACAACGAGCGCTGTTGTCTGCCTTTCGTCACTGTGGGGATCTGAGGCTGTCGCAAATCGATGGTTTCTCCACTGCTAGTCTGGTATGAAAGCCTAACCCCAGTTAACATTATTGCGAGAGGCACTAAAACAGCGTCGACTACAGAGAATTTCTACTGCCTTCACTAGGAATGGCCCTGTTTACGTCAACAAAACATTGGAAGGTCACCCAGTAGAAATATCAAATGTGGAGCAATTGTTTACTGGCCTGGACTAAAGGTTCCAAGTTATCATTATGCATGGGGCTGATTAAATTGTATGCATTTTAATATTCTTCTAAATCTTCTTTTATATTCTATATATTTTCTTTGAATTATTTTAAACAACACTTTTCTTTTCTGAATTATATGTGTTAATTAGCATTTACTTATAATTATCATTTTCTCATTTATTAGTTAAGTTCTCCCTATTAGTCTCACTGCATGGATTGATATGGAATAGTACTCTTTTTTATGTAGCAATTGAATTTGTTGGCTCGTTATGCATTTTCGGTTAAGCGCTTCTTGTGGGTTACTATGGGTTCTGATAGCTTCAGTGGCCTGGACAGGGTGAGAACTCTGTTGAAGATTTTTTGTAACCAACCTGTGTGGTTGAACGCTTGATCAATGCGCGGAGCATTTGAAACAAAATTGGTGAATTCTGTAAGCTTCTTGCCGAGGTTGAGGTACACATGATTTTAATAAGTGAAACCTGGTTAAATGGCAACATACCTACGTCGCTGGTCAATATTGCTGGCTACAGATTAAATCGGCATGAACGCAAAACACGCGCTGGGGGTGCAGTCGCAATTGATGTTAAATAAAGCCTTAAGGCGAAAATTATCTTTTCCTCTGTTATCAGTGACCTGGAGTTCATGGGTGTGGAAGTCTCTTCTGGATTGGAAAAATGTATATTAGTCACTGCGTATTGTCCTCCGACCAAATTTAGTTGTGAATGTGCATGTGAACTAGAAGAATGCCTATTAAGTGTCACGCAAGGACTCCATCGCTAATCAGTTTCTACATTTCTTCCAAACAATTCACCTTAATGCGATTAACTCCCACCCACTTTCTTTAATGCAACCAATCCAGCACTGTTGACATTATCCTTGCATCGGATATGGGAAAAGTATTATTCTTCAATCAGATTTCCCCATTCAGTTCTTTGGATCGTGATATTCTTTTCTTGACCTATGATTTTGTATTACATCGTGACTCAACGGTGGAGTATTTCTACCGAGACTATAAACATATTTATGTAATGGCTTTGACTGAGGAATGCAGGGTACTTCCTTGGGACGGAATATATGAACGTGTGACAGTGAACCAACAAGTTGATATCTTCTCCTCCTTTCTCAGGTACTTGGCGGATAAGTACGTTCCTACCAAAATCAGGCGTATACCAAGAGCAGGCTGCCCATGGTTCTCGCCCCAGTTACGTTTACTTATTGCGGAGAGAGAATTCCTCTATCAACGCACCAGACGTTTAAAAACTAATCAAGCTCAAATACTGTATAAGGCTGCTCGCAATAAAGCAACGGTCGCCATTAGAAATTCCAAGAGACGCTATTTCAGTGCTAAGTTTAATTTAGACCAAAAACCCAAAGTACTTTGGCGCAATCTACGGATGGCTGGTGTGTATGGCACTGATGGTGCATCTTGTAATTTAAACCCTGATCACCTGAACTCGCATTTTTTGGCTTCAAGTGTCTATAAGCAACGTTCCGAGCTCCGATGCTACTTGGGTCCCACAAATTAACCAGAACAGTTTTTACTTTCGAGGAATTGATTTAGGGGGCTGATCTCTGCTTTTTTCTCAGTTAAATCGGAGGCTATAGGACCCGATTCTCTACTACCATGTCTTATAAAGCTATTACTTCCCTTGATTGATAAGTACATTCCTCATATCATACTTGTTTTACCTCTTCTACTTTTCCCAACAATTGGAAAACTGCTATTATCCTGCCAATCCCTAAGAAGGCTAAAGCTGAAACTCTTAGTGACTTTCGCCCTATCAGTATCTTGTCATTCTTATCGAAAGTTCTAAAAAAGCTCATATATGCAAATACTAGGTTGGATTGATTGTAATCAGATGTTGTCTCCTTGGCAGTCTGGTTTCCGTCCGTTAGCAGTTGTGAAACTGCTATATTAAAGATATCAACAGATATTAGTATGGCCATGAATGACAATAATTTCAGTACGCTTGTCCTTCTTGACTTCTCTAAGGCATTTGATAGCTTTGGCCATGAATTCCTGCTTTGTGTACTTGCATCCGAATACAGATTCAGTGCAACCGCTATTTCCTTGATTAAAGAGTTCCTCTGCGATCGCCATCAGCTAGTTAAGGTGGATAATAATTTTTCGGTATTTAAAGGCCGTCTCAGGTGGTGCACCACAGGGTTCTGTACTTGGTCCTCTACTTTTTAACCTGTTTATTAATGATATTCCTGATGTTATTGAAGAAGCAAAAATTCACCTGTATGCTGATGATGTACAGCTATACTTAAGTAGCCCTATTGGCCTCATTAAGGACTGCATCGAGCGTATTAATCGGGATCTTGGAGGATTCATGAATGGTCTAGGCTGAATGGGTTACTGCTTAACCCTGCAAAGTCGCAGTGTATCTGTTTCTATAACCGACCACTGGACAAAATTGACATACCTGATATAAGTCTAAATGGTTTTATATTGCCTGTGCACAATAAAGTTACAAGCTTGGGAATAGTATTGAGCTCACACGTGAAATGTTGCATTAATACTAAAGTCTTACTTAGCAACGTCTATGCAGGTTTAAGAAGGCTATGGCTCTCGGCGAGTATTTTAGACACGCCTGTTAGGCAGAGACTGGTGAAGACATTAATTATGCCTTACTTCTCTTTTGGAATTACTATCTTTCCCAAATTAGATAGTGAATGCGCCTGGAGAGTTCATGTAGCTATCAATGATTGCATTCGTTTCATTTTCGGCTTACGAAGATTTGACCATGTTTCACCTTACAGTAGTGCCCTACTTGGCTGCTCTCTAGATAACTACTTAAAGCATAGATTTTATTTCTGATCTTTGGTATATTAAATAGCAATGAGCCAGAGTATCTCCGAGAATTTTTCCAATTTCTGGTATCCCTACGTAACCGTAAAATTATTATTCCCAGTTTCAGGCGAACGGCCATGGAGAGTTCTTTTCCTGTTCAGGCTGCTCGCTTTTGGAATCTGCTCCCTTCTAGCTTGCAGGGGGCTCGCACCGTTAATGCATTCAAAGCTATTATTAAAACTCATGTTCTGTAATCTTGCGAACACTTTTGAGTGCTTTTCTAAGTTTCAATCTGTGCAGTCTATTGTTAGTGTAGTACTCCATCTATCTTTATTGAACTCTTGAATTTTTCTATGTACTTTCTCTTATTTTCTTATTTGCATTCTCTCAGAATTTCGTAATTGTGTATCAATTATTAACTTTTTCTAATAGTTAAAATTGTTAATATTTGCTTACTTACCTCATTTATATATAACTATAATTTCTAGATTCCACTGTAATTTCTATATGTACGAACAAAAGATTTGTAGATCTTGTGTACCACTTCCTTTAAATAAATTATTATTATTGTTATTATTATTGGAGTGTTGGGTTGGTTGATAGATGCTGATGCTTAGGGTATCTTGAGGAATTGTGTTGATTGATGTTAAAAGATTGTATTGAAACACCGATGTTTTGATCGACAAGTATTTAGAGAGTTTCTTGGTTGCAAACAGTTGAAGCATAACAGGCTAGACAAATGACAAATTATTTGTGCTCATTTATTGATTTGGTCTTGAACTTTGGGCATTGATATAAGGTGTGATATGCCTTGCACATGAGTCAGACTCATCTTACTACTGAAGTGGCGTGCATGACTTTTATTGAAGGTGTCCTTTCGACAAAACATCGCAGCGTTTGTTGAGAAAAAACAAGCAAGTCATCAAAACTCGGGCAATCCTTATCTGAACATTTTTTAAACCAAATATTATATCGCTGCCTAAAAATGTTGTTTTGCCCCGGTAATTAATTATTTTTTCATCATTCTCGTTATCCTCCACAAATAAAGCCACTTGAAAAATTCATGAATTCCAACTTTATTAATAATAAAATCTATCAACAACTTGAAAAAGAATCTATCAATGTCATTTGTGCTAGGGGAAAAAATTCGGAAATAATTTCGAAACAAGCAAAATCGCCTGTTGAACGAAAATCTTATAAAATACCGTCAGAGCGAAATCTTTGCTTCGATGATCGCGTTCGATGCGAAGTTATAAAATGTCGCCACTGGCCTGATGATGCGCTTTAACCGACACAGCTGAAACATTTTAAATTATTATAAAAGAAGACCTTTTATTATCCATATGGCTTCATTTTCAATATAGACAAATTATCCTGGTTACACTCTGGTTCTGTACCTTTCGTTTTTTGTTTTGTTTCTTTGTTTTCTTCTCACTGACTTGTTATAAATGGACTGCTCGTTGAACCAAAAATGCATGAAAGCAAATGACACCGCTTTCATATTCCTGTCTCTTTCCGTGCGAGCATACTTTCCCACTGAACTGTAACGAATGTGAACGAGAAATTGCTTGAACTTCAGCGGTATTTCCAGAACTGGCAGCTTGGTAATCAAAACTTTCTTACCAAAGCTTTGACAAACTGTTTAGGATTTAATCATCTTTTAGGATTTAATCATCTTCTAAAATATTTATAAACACCCTGTAGATATTTTATGCCCAATTCAAACATTCCATGTGTCAGAGCAATTGTTGCAAATGTATTTTCTTAATTTACGCATCCCAGTCAAGAGTCATACATACTAAACACATATTGTATTAATTCTAAATATGTACATATAGTTATCACATTATCATTATCAGTTTATCGTAGTAGCTAGAATTCTAATAGACAAGTGTACAAGTTAGCAATCAAATGTATTTGTAAGACAGTTAGGTCTCACTTCGTAATCTAGAAAAATGTACAATAACAAGCTCCAGTTAGTTACTCTCAAGCCGTATCACCAGCAGCATATAACAATGTAGAATTAAAAGTAGAATAAAGGAATTTTCAAGGTTGAACTGAGATTTGTCTTTTTTATTTATTGATTTTCAATCATTATTTTGGTGCCGAAACCCGGGAATAAATTTTAAATTTCATAACAAAGGCCCATAAATCAAGAGAGAAATTGGAACGGTGCTGCGGACTTAAGCCAGATGGGACCTCAATTTGGAAAAAGCATCTACACATAAAATTTGAGAAATTTATACATCAGGAACTAAACATTTGAGCAAAAACCTGAAGGTCACAAGCGATTGCAACAACGCCTTTCATGTATTATATATACATCGCAGATAAGTACACGTTTTTATTTAGTTATAATAACTGAACTGCATTTTGTCTCTTTGCCTAATTTTATTCACATTGCTGAAAGTTAATTATTCATATTTTGCGAACAAATATATTGGATTACATTCTTCAACCAGTCTGCAAAGCCAAACAGTTTGCGATTTCATCGACAAATCTACATACATACTTACATACATATTCTACTGAAATAACAACAGTGAAAGTGCTATACGAACTGATAAACTTTGATTCTATTTTGCCTCCAGCAAAATTTAAAATCATCATGTGTGAATTATATGGTGGCAAGATAACTCATTGCGCTTTGAAATTGGGTGATTGTACCCCTTTTTTGCCTGGCGGCATATGGATAAACCAAGTAGAAATTACATGAAGGAGATTTCTCGTCTAACAGACTGAAATTTATTGAAAATAATTTCAATAAATTTACAATTTACAATTTCAAAGCGTAATGTAAGAAGTAAAGCTAAAACTCTTAATTTATTTCCTCACAGCGCTCGCCGTATACATATATGTATAAATTGCACTTTGCTCAATATCTACAGCTGGCCATTATCATCCATCGTTTTTCATCCTAAATATTATTTTCGTTAAACGTTTGTACTTTGTTTCTATACGTACATACATAAATATAAATTTTGCTAAATGCTTGCAGCTGGTCATCACTACTTCATGTCATTCATCGTGAACCATCAATTTGGTCGCCTACATACATAGATACATTTGTTTTAACTCCGGCGCAAGGTCGTCATATTACAATGTGGGATTTCGTGCGTCCCGGGGTATTACCTCACTTTCTTTTTCCACTTGTTTTATATGCTGAAATAATTGCTGTAAGTCAGTAATAATATGTATGTACGCGCCATTCTTTAGGTATAATGGTATAATGTACCCAGGGGCGGATTTCCCTAAAGGCCGAGTAGGCCCGGGCCTAGGGCGGCAGATTTAGGGGGCGGCAAAACTTGCTTATTTTTGTGAAAAAAATGAATAATGATTATATTTATGTAATACATATGTTTGTAAAATCCGAAGAAATGTTGTTCCTATGTTCCCTGAGTTTTATTAACTTATTAATTTGAATGGAATTTTTTGCTGTTTGAATGATTTTTGATTTTTTCTTGTAGTTGTGGGTATTTCATTACATTTTTATACTTTTTCGTTTTTTTAAATAAAATAATTCGTTGGAAAGTGTTATTTTTAATTCTACTCCATTTTTTTCAAATCTACTCCGATTTATGAGGCAGCCTTCTCCGCTAATTCTAGCCTGGGGTCCCTTCACTGGATATAGATCATTCAATTTTTCGTGTTTTACAGGGAGTAGGGGGGCGGCAATCTTCCATAGGCCTAGGGCGGCCAAGTGATCAAATCCGCACCTGAATGTACCGCAGGTATGTACATCCATGCAATGATTTGTTTCTCTTGCTATGCAATGTAGGTATGTACATATGTATGTACATATTTTCTTTTGGCAAGAATTGTAGCGTCATATGCAATGCATGTACATATTTTCTTGTGACAAGAATTAATGCAGATATGATAGACCTTTTAATGGATATCTAATGTACGTATGTATGTACGTAATCTCTTTTAGTAAGGGCTGGACGTAACAAACCACCCTCTTTTTAAAAAAAATGTGTTATTCTGTGTATATGGCTTTGATAGCCTAAAAAAATAACAAGATGTTACATTTGCATATGTATATACATAATGCCGAGCGCTGAGACGATTATTAGTTAGATTGATGAAGCTAACTTATCTATGTGTACAATATCGTGAATTATTTCTAGCCTATTTTTATAATTTCTTTTTGTTTAAGATTAAGTAGTTACAGTAAAAAGAAAGCTAGGGGTTTTACTCTCGCCTTATGTGCTTTGGTGATCTCTGATTGGAAGTTTTGGGAAATTTGTTTGACTTTGTTTATCGATATCTTTTCCTGGGTTGGAATATGAAGATCAGATTTGACATCTTCTTTGCATTTGGTATTTAAGTTACCCGCAATTTCTACTTTACGTTGTAGAGGTGCCTCAGCATCTAACTGAGATTTTGGATTACTGACGATTACCACATTATTTCCACTATGCTTTTCTTTTTCTTGTTCTTTATAGTTTTACATAACTTCAGTATACCAATTATGCTGAGTAATAAAATTACCAATGAACTCAGAGATAGGAAGCTTAATTGAACCATTTGTGATTCAGTTCGATCTTTTCTCTGTTTTTCCAGTGTTTTTATTTGTTCTTATAATTGATCTAAAGAGTAAGAATTCTCATTCAGAATATGATTGGCATCTTCTGCTCTTATCATAATTATATGTTTCTTTACGGTGTTGTTAACATTTTGGATGAAGTTCTGAATGGTTTCAGTAAGATTGGAATTTATGGGATGAGGGTATTCTGGTTGCGTGATTTTAATATCCTGATGATCTTCATCTTCGAAATATATAATTTGATCACCTATTTGGAAATGGCAAGGTTCATTCAATATTAGTATTCCATTGCCAAAGAGGTTGGAGCTATGGAGAGTTTTCCCGCAGGCAATCGTGTTTTTTTGTGTTGTTTGAATTGAAAAGAGCCAGGAATTTCGTCTGGTTAATTTTATTAACAATTGTGGAGCTTGTATTTGCGCTAGGGATTCGCAGTTACCAGTTTCGTTGTACGGATTGAATAGAAAGTTTATTGGACATTCGCTCACATAATGCCCTTGAAGAATTGGGTTTAGTAGTGGTCCAATATAAGTGCTTTCATTTAGGCTATTCGAAAGTTTTTTGTACACTCGAAACTCGGATTGCTTGAACATTACGAATTTTTGTGTTAGTATATGACTTGCAATGTAAGTGTGTCTTATATCCAGAACTAGATGGTGATTATTGGGAGTTTGGAAGGGGAGTAAATGGATCTGTTGAAGTTTAAAAGGTGGCATATTAAGAATTGGGAATATAATTCTAATTACTAAAAGCTCATTTATCATTCGAGATTTTACCTCCAGCGTTTGAGTTAGGAGAGCCAGATCTTGAAATCTGTTGGTTTCTTTCGGGTGAGCTTTGTAATAGGTTTCTAATAAAGTAGATGGGGGTATTAATAGGGGATGCACTTGGTTGTTTTTTAGAGAGGTTAATATTTGTATAAACGTCTGTTGTCTTAATTCTGTGTCCAACACCTGTAAACTAATTGTAGCTATCACCTCTTGAATACGCTGCCGCGTGCTTACTTCTCCATTGCCCATGTCAAGCAGATCATTCACGGTTTATGTTAATTCCTTTTGGTTGGTCTCTAGTTGATTAATAGGTTTCCTCATTTTCTCGAATGAGGATTTGAACAGGCTTATTTGATTTTTTTATAACTCTAGGAGCGTCTGTGTATCTGTTTCCAAACTTGCAATCTTGCTATATATTTGATTCTCATTCTTTGCAGCCATTGTTCAAAAAGATAGTGTAGTCCACTACGTATCCCATCGAACAAGGACCTTCGTTGTCACATGTTAACCATTTCCTTGATGGTTGTAGTTCTCTTTTTTATGGATCCTATCAGACTATGTATGTATGCGTTTTGTTCTGTACATGCGCTAGTGGTGGCGTTATGTAACTCGCATAGTCGAATTATGAGAAACCCGGTATGTTCTATCAATGCTGTTTCTGCTTCTAAATCGCTAGTGTTTATTTGTGTGAACAGATTCCACGTATCGTGAAATAACAACAGCTTTCCAAGTTCTTCGAACATTATTCCCGTGTTGTTCAGGTTCTGGATCTCGTAGGCGTCCGCCGCGGTTCTTGGTATTAATACTAGCATTATAAGAAGGTACTCATGAAGATTATTACCATATCTGGGAAGAGGAGAGTTGGTAAAAATAGTTGATAAGCGGTTTACTAAATAAGGTTGTTTTTTTTAAACTTGCAAAATTTCTTATTCCCCGTTGTTGCGCAAAAAACTCATATATACATATATTATTGATTTTGTAAGTGTTTCTCTTTTTTTTTAAATTGAATATGTAATCGGGGTCACACTAATTCGGGCAAGCTCATTCCTCACTTGTAAGTGCAATTGCGGCATGACTTGCAATTTCGTTTATTCTTACAATTTTGTTATGACTTATATTTTGTGTTGAAATGATTGACCTCTGAAATTATTTGGTTGACTGGAATTATACCGTGATTTACTAGATAAGCGGTTTTTATGTATAAATATCGTGTAACATGATTCAATGTCGTGCATTATTATAATGTAATTTCTACGAGTGGTGTTTGTTTTAATTTCCTCTGTAGTCATGTCTCAGAAAATCAGTGAAGCGTTTGACAAGTTAATGGCTAAGGCCCTATCGATTATCTGCCCTGAGAGTGTTGTGGAAAATTTAACGTTATATCCAGTGGACAGGCCGATTGAGCCCTACGTCCCAAAAGCTTTACCGGGGACTTCACAAACAGCACCGGATTATATTCCCGGTCCGAGAAGACTGACGCTCGAGAAACACCGGTTAAGAGTGGGAACGAACGACGACAACCAGCGTGATAATGTACAAAAACCAAAAGCGACTAGGGGAGGCAAGCGTGCTCGGTTAGACCGGGATTTTCATTATTTTAGGCTGAGGGCTAGCCTAGCCATAACATGGGAAGAGCGTTTAAAATACGAAGGACTGGTCAAGGTTGAATTGAAAGAGATCAATGCCTTAAAGAGGAAAAAAATTATGAAAAAATAAATAAATAATTAATAAAATAAAAGAAATTATTCCACAAAACATCTTGTTATTCTTTGCTGCGTTTTTTTTATTTCAGGGGAATCGTTTAAAGCCGAAAGGTGATGGTAATCGTTTGTGTTGGTTATTAGTAGCATTTTTTAGGAGTAACGCTGATGTAATAGTCGTGCCATGACTGCGGAATTATATGTTTTATTCTAGGCTTTTATTCATAGAAGGTTTTTAATCTATTATTGGATTATTATTGGATTTCAGAACTCACTGAATTGCGAACTTTAATCACCTGATATGGTATGTTGAGGTGGAATGTATTCTCTTCTCTTTCTTTAAAAGGTTAACTAATATTCGTGGAATGGTTTAACCTGTTGTTATGTACTGTTACTCTTCGTCTGCCGATTTGAATAATAGTATTAACAGGAGTTAAAGCTTTTATCACTAGATATGGACCTTGCCATACCTGGGACAACTTGTGTTTCTTAGCTTGATTCTTCAATAATACTTTATCACCTGGTTGGGAAGTTACTGGTCTTGAGTGTTTATCGTAGTGTAGTTTTGACTTTTCCTTAGCGTTAAGTAAATTTTTCGGGCGATAGCATAGGTTTTCTGTAATTTGTACTTAAGAATATGGTAGTAACTTTCGTGATTGTACATTGGGTCTGGCTCTCTTCTTAGATTTGAAGGTACATCCGATGTAAATCCAAACAGACAGTCCATTGGAGTGAGCCTAGTGCCTTCATGTGGGCTATTATAATATCCAAAAGCCGCAGTTCTCAGGAATCGATTCCAAGCCTTTGGATTTTCGGATACAATAGCTCTTAAATACTCTACTAGTGGTCTGTGAGTTCGTTCAAGTGCACCGTTGGATTGTGGATGATAAGCGGATGTTTGCAGTTTTTTTTAATTTTTAAGAGCTTGCAAACTCGATTGAAGAGATCGCTTAAGAGGTTGGAGCCTTAATCAGTTACTACCTTTTTAGGAATGCGGTAACGAGTAATTATCTCGTCGAAAAATATTCCTGCTACCGTTTCTGCTTCGCCATTCGGCATGGCGTAACAATCTACGAATTTCGTAAGATTGCCTTGAAAAGTCAAAATATATTTGTTTCCTGAGTGCGTTTCCTCAAGAGGACCTACGATGTCCAGATATACTTTTTCGAATGGCATTAGGGCAGTATCCGTTATAACCATTGACATACGATACTCTGGGATAGCCTTCATTTTCTGGCATTTAGTACATTTTCTAACCGAGCTGAGCATGTTTTTCCACTTATACTTCCTTTTTTTATTCTTTTATAGGTGTTGACTACCTTGGTGACCACCGAATGCAGAATCGTTGAAGTCCTTTAAAATTGTTTCGATTTCCTCCGGGTCCGTGATAGTTTCCGGCAATTTAACCTGGGAATCTATAAGATTATTTTTTGTATGAGATTTGCTGTGTGATGCAACGTTTTCAAATTGGCTGTTCTCAGTTGAGCCAATTTCAACTGAGTCTTTTATGAAGTTCTGAGAATTCTTTTGAATTTTATGGGGAGTTATCTGAACTATGCCTTCCATTTCTGTCTCCTTTGCTTGATCTCTTGTCACAACATGACAATGTGCTTGTTTAAATTTTGGAGGTGGCGGAGAACTAAACTCATTTTCGTCTATGTCGGGATCGGTTCGGTGATGTACCTGAGCTTCCACAATGAACGAATTGGGATTTGCCTGGTTTATCTGGGTAGGTAATCGACTAAGCACGTCTGCATTAGTATTATATTTTCCAGGCTTATATTGAATTTTGTAGTCAAATTCCGAGAGTTTATGATGAAACCTGACTAATCTTGATGTTGGGTCTTTCACATTGAATACTTAAAGGGGCTTGTGATCGGTGTAGACCGTGAAATTTCTGCCATGCAAATAACACCTGAAGTTCCTGGCGGCCCATACAATAGCGAGTAACTCGTTTTCTATTGCGGAGTATTTTTGTTCCGCCTTATTTAAACTTCTGCTTGCATATGCTATTGACTTGCCTTCGCCTATTTTCCCTCGGGATAAGAGAGCTCCCAATGCCTCGTTGTTAGCATCTGTTGTCAAATTGAAGGATTCAGTAAAATCATGATATGTGAGAAGGGGAGGATTTACAAGCGACCTTTTAATTTCGTCGAAAGAGTCTTGGCACTTTTACGTCCAAGTAAATTTAACATCTTTGCGTAAAAGATTTGTTAAGGGTCTGACTATTTTTGAAAACTTTGGAATGAACTTGCGGTAGTAGTTGGCCAACCCAAGTGACGATTGAGTTTGTCTAGCGGTTCGGGGTTGAGGAAAATCTTGAACACAACTTGTTTTGTTGGGATCTGGAAGTGCTCCTTCGTTTGAACATTTGTGTTTCTCTGCGAAGGAACTGGCACTTTTCGGGTTTTCATTTAAGGTTATGGGCTCTAAGTCTGTCGAATACCTTAGTCAATTTCTCGTTGTGATCTTGCAAATTTGTTCCATATATTACAATATCATCGAGATATACAAAGCATTCTAAGCCTTGGAGACCCGTTAGAATGAAATTTATTAAACGCTGGAAGGTCGCCTTTCAGCCCAAATAGCATTCTCTTAAATGCATAGTGCCCATATGCGGTACTGAACGCAGTTTTGGGTCTATCCCTTGGATCAGTACTTGATGATATCCGCTTGCAAGGTCAAGCGTAGTGAAATATCGCGAATGCCCAAGTTGATCCAGTATATCTTCTATCCTGGGTAATGGAAAAGCATCTCCTATAGTTTTCTCGTTAGTTTTACGGAAATCTACTACTACTCGCCAGCGTTTATTGCATTATGTTATTCTCCAATATTTCTTTGATTTGTTCATTTATGACTGCCCGATGCGTTCTGGGAGTCTATATATTTTTTGAGTTATTGGGGGTTGGTTTTGTACTATAGGTAAAGTATATTTTATTGTATTTGTGCACGATAGTTTGTCTCCCTTTAGGTAGAAAGGGTCATTGTATTTATAGCATAGCTCGAGAATTGAATTTTCTTCTTCTTGATTTAGATTTCTATCCAACACTAATTCTTTACGTAAAGCCACTAGCCAATCTTGACTGTAATTTGAAATGTGGTTTACGTTTATTGAATGTGGATTGGAGTTGAAATTCTTCGTATTTAGTTTCAAGCTATTGGGCTTTTTGCTCTGTGCAGGAGGGGAAGGTGGATCACCTTCTTTCTGAAAGCTTTCGTCCAAAAGTAACTGGAGAGACCTAATGTTATAATGATTAACTGGAACTAGAGTAAGTTTTAATCTACTTAGGAATATAGGTTCTGTGTTTACGTTCAGAACAGATAACGGTATGAAATTTCTATTAGGACTAACTAGGCAATTTGCGACAAATACTCCTTCTTGAATCTCCTGAGACAAATAGATCATTTCCTGCTCCATTTGTAATGGTATGCTCAGTATGATTTGAGATCGAGGGGGTATTCTATTAGATCGCTGAAGTTCTATTTCATATTGCCACCTTCATGTTCATTCAAAGTACTTGAAATGTCTTCAATTGGAAATAAGGAATTTTTGTTCTTGGGTGCCCGTGAAACGGTAGTAGATTCAGATTCCTCCACTATTTGATCCTTTGGTATATCCTCTCCATCTTCTATGGATGTTTTGAGAGGTACCGTGAATTCGATAGGATTGATTTCCGTGTGAGGAAACCGGAGTAATCTGTTAGGCCCTTCAATATTGCAATTTCTTGCAAGAAAATAGTTACCTAATAGCCCATCGTGCGAGATTTGGGCGTTATCTTCTACAACCTGTTGCACGGGATACTGCGGCTTTATAAAAAGTTGCCTTGGCAGTTGACCAATGTGTCTCCTTCTCCAAAGGGAGTTTTCAGAGTGACTTTTTGTCCTTTTTCTATCCGTTCCAGCGAATCTAGTGCTTCCTGTTTTATAAGGCTTACTTCAGCTCCAGTGTCTACTATCAGCCGAACGGCTGTATTTGCGCTTATGTCCAGTGGTAAGTCTACCACTGGTACATTTCCTCTAGTTTATTGCTTCGTTTTTTGAGAAGACCCTGAAGTAATTTGCACAGTTCTATTTAATATCGATGCTCGGGTGGCGCCTTAGAATTTTGCTTGCAATGTTGGGCATCATGGCCCTTTATCCTGCAGTTTATACAGAACGGAGTATTTTTTCCGTTTAAAACATTCATCATACGTGTGTCCCTTAAAGTTGCAGTAGCTGCAGGTGAATTTATTCAAAATTACTTTTTGTTTGTCGTACTTTCTTTCCTCCCGCTGGTATGGAGGTGGAGTTCCGGATTGTTTTCGGCTGAAACTAGTTTGATTGGAGTGCCAATTAGTTGTTGGGTTTCCCTCAGTGTTAAAAGATACTGATGGCACCTTTGGAGGCTCCTGTATTATATTGTACTCCGTTTTTATATTGGGATTGTTCATCTCATTGTTGTAAGGGTGTGGAGCAACACTCTCTTGAATAGGGAGATTACAAGCATTAGCATAATTTGTAGGATTATGCCTTAAAAAGGTTGTCCATTGGAAAATAGTTTGTGGTATGTGGAATGTAATTAGTGGGTTGTGGGATATGAAAGAGTCCTTGTTGCAATCTTTCCATATCAAGGGCCCCTTGAATGAGTTTCTCTACTGAATCTTCATTCAAGGTAAGTAGATATGCACTTAGATGCGGAATAGTTGCACCACTCTTCACTGAAGCCATAGCAAAATCCTCTATTTGTCGTTTCACCACTTTAAAATTTTCAGCACCGTATTTGTTAAGTGCTGCTTCGTTACATTGTAACAATAGGCCTTTTAGCCTAGTGGTGAAGGAGTTAAAAGACTCGTGTGGATATTGTCGACAAGTAATTAATCTGTTTATCAGCTCATGGTATGTCTCACGAGGTAAGTCATTACGATAAAGCAATTTTTCAACCTCTTCAAATGTTGTGAGTGAGCTTGAAGCGATTAGCTGGTATGCATTTCCTCTGAACCTAGTGGGGAAAATTTGCATAAAAGCTACTTTTTCTTCCGCTTCTAGACATAGCTGTACTTGCTTACAATAGCCTATAAAAGTTTGTAACTCCGTGAGGATGTGGGGGCTAAATTCCCCAGAGAATAAGGGCACCAATTGTGCTGTTAGTTTAACCACCTTTTCATAATTTACTGGCATTTTAATTATTTTGTTTGGCTGCTCTGTCTGGATAATATCTGACGTACCTGGTTCTGAATCAGGCGTGTTTAAGTCTGTTATTAAACCGTTTAAGCTATTATTTCTTACGAGGAAGTTAAGCAAACTATGTCTTCTGAAACGTTTGCCTGAACGATGCTCGCGATACCAGTTTATGGATGGTCTACTTTGGGCGGAATTTTGTTCTACTCTTGGGTTTTCTGAAGGGCTACCTGGAGGGCTAGTGTTATTAAATAACAATGAACTTATTGTCGTCTCAAAATTGGAGCATGAAGAGCTTCGGTCAGGTTTAGGCATGAAAGCCAAAACCTTGAGTTTCCACGAATAAGTGTGAGAAAGAGCAGTAGGGAAGAAATGGGAATAAGCAGTTTAGCGACTTTTGTTTTAAAAACAAAGAAATTTGTATTAATGTGTGAGATCTGCCCTGTTTTATCACTTATAGTTAATAAAAGCTACTTAGCTTGGAATGAAAGGAAGGCAAGAAGAATCAACGATTTTTTTTTAAATGCCTTAGATATAGTATAATATATCTTTAATACTGTTTAAAGTGATTTCGTTAATAATTGTTTGCCTCTTTTTAACAATTTTTTATGGAAACTTACTTAAAAATGTTTACGTTCTTCCTTTTCGGTGGCGTTAGCTTGGATTAGCTATATATTTATATATATTTCTCAACTACTTTATCCAGGGAAGTCGTACTGCAATTTGGGGCTTCTTCCGTGTGTTGGCTGGGTTAGAAGCGCCCTATCGTCGTATTTCTGGGGTCAGATTCAACAGTTAGATCTTTGTATGCACTCGCAGGTTCGAGGATCAAGGCTTTTCAAGTATTTGTAGGTTGAACTAACTTCCTTGATCCTACCGGCTGCGCCAATTGTTACTGTTTCTTTGCGAATAAACTTGTTCTGAGTTTATGGAGTACTTGCTATCAAACTATAGCCAAGTACTCTCATACAAGCACCTTATTTGTTGAACTTACTGTTAAAAATATCCTACTCGATCTTCTTTAAAACGATGCGTTGGTTGTAGGTACGTTGTTGGATCGGAGTAGCTAATGTATCTTTGCTCCTTGGTGTGGTGTAGTGGAGTAGCTGAACAGCTTTGCTCCTAGTAAAAGCAAAGGGCAGGGTCACATTCTCACACTACTCGTCACTTTTTTAATTGAATATATCTCCGTGGTCTCTCTTGCAAATATCCGTACGTACATTTCATATTACAGATTAAGCCCTAGAGTTTCAAGGTCCATAAGGTGGACCTCATCCGGAGAAATATTTTAGGAGATATTAAATCAAATGGAAAATGTGTTAGAACTATCACCGGCGTCCCCTATACGCGCGCCGCAATTTCAAGCGAGGGGACGGTGGCTGATGTTTTTAAAAACATCCAATTACATTTTTCAAGCCACCGTCCATAGAAAAATATTCTGAATTTGCTTAATCAAGTCCAGAATAAATGTAAAATTTTCTCAGGGTAAGAAAATGCAATTAAGCATTTTCTACCCTGAAAAGCGGCTCTTGATAACTATTGACGTGATCAAGAGTTGAGTTGTTTTTTGAACTTGGTCTAAAACGGTATCTTAGCAATTACAAAAAAGAATATATTCGTCTAAAACGGTGTCTTAAACGAATACAAAAAGGAATAAATTTGTCAAAAACAGTGTGTGAAAAAAAATACAAGAAGATGAGTTGTGTAAAGTCCCTCGGGTAGATGGTGAAACAAAAAAATAATAAAATACCTAAGTTGAAATAAGCGAGTGTCCCATTTAAAAAACAAAAAGGGAGAAAGGGTTCAAGGTGCCTTAGTGATTGTTGATTTTGGATACGTCATCTGCTCAGCGCCCAACGAGCAGGTAAAGGTACATAATAATTAACGCAGTCGGTAGGATAGAGGAAGCCTACTTTTCAAAACAACAAAAGTATAACCGCTTGAAAAGCCTCTATCCATCAACGAACCAAAAGAAGTTGAAGACGGAATCGAATACTGGGCAAGACACCTACCCTCCGCCAGAATTTGAGTCTGACTTCGGGAGTATTTCGATCTTGTCTGCTCGCAACCCTCGGGGTCGGACAGCTTTAACTGAAGGAAGGAAGTTTTTAAATTACGCAACAATCTACGATCTGGAGCCTAAAGGGAGTACAAAGTAGGCAACGAGCCCCCCTTTCGCTGTTATCCAGGGGAATATAAGAAGGCCAAGGGCCCCACCAGCAGCACTGAAAATATCTAACAGTAACCGAATTAACGATCCTGATATGAGAGGGACTTCGAAGAAGGCAAAAGAACCCCTGTCAAATATAACCAAGAGAAGTAAGACGGCAGGAGCCCCCTTAGCTGCATTTTCTACACACGGCGGTAAATGAGTGAGGAAAGCTCCCACCAGGAAACGCCGGAGGAAATCCGCCCCGGTACGATGGAGGCAACGCGGGACCAATATCCGCAACAGAGGGTGCCAATCAAACACCCCCAAGCAGTATCGCAAGTAGAGGCGTTCTACTAAGGAGCGGGAAAATCCTCACAGGCTCCCAACAAGTCAGTAATAATTTAGATTTAGAAGCATATTTGAAAAAATTGGAAGAGAAAGTGCGAAACTCCTCCGAACTCTCTGTACTTCAGTGCGACTCAGTAGAAAAGTCCGAAGAATGCCCGTAACGGTTGATTCAAATACCGGGTGGCAGCATGCACAGAGCCTGTGCCGGACGGTTATGTTGAGAATACCGCCTGAGTAACGAAAGAAAAAGAGTAAATATAGGTGGTCATCGTGCTAAACCAGGGTTACCATTAGGACTCACCTCGCACAACCCACGGGGAATCACGTGTACTACAAAGATGACATTGGCCACAGAACTGAGACCCGTCGGGCTGCGCCAGGGCTGATTGTGTAGCTTGACATGACAGTGAATAACATCGGAACTTCAGCGGAACAAGATCAAAGCTCGAATGATCCCGGACAAAGAATTTCATCATTGAGATCCGTTGCCAAGACAAAGTAACAAACCTGGCGAAACGGCAACTGGACACAGCGATAAGAAACCTAAATGCAAACAAATCAAAACAGAAACAGTTTTGTGTATTGTGTAGTTATTAATCTTTTAATAATAACTCTAGTTTTGCAAAAGGGACATATTGTTGCATAACAAAAATATAAATGAAAAAGGGTTTAAAATTATAAATTTTCAATAAGCTAATCATGCTTAAAGCATGATGATTAGCTTATCTGTTAAATCAGTGAAGAAAACTGCATCAGCAATTTTCTTCACATAATAATCAAAAAATAAATATAAAGAAAAAGGCAAAGCATACCTTCAGTACGTATGTACTTACGTTCATACATATCATGACAAAAAGCTTTCGCGATAAAAATTGGGCTCCGCGAAAATACATTACATGTACACGCTCAATACAATTTCAAGCGACGGGACGATAGCTGATGTTTATAAAAACATTAAATTACATTTTTTCAAGCCACCGTCACTCGAAGAATATGTTGGACTTGTTTAATCAAGTCCAGAATAAATGACAAATTTTCTCAGGGTAAGAAAATGCAATTAAGCGTTTTCTACCCTGAAAAGCGGCTCTTAATCACTATTGCAGTGATCAAGAGTTGAGTTGTTTCTGAACTTGATCCTCCTCGACGCGGTCTCGGACATTTTTGGAAAAGAGAAAAAATCTGTCTAAAATGGTGTCTTAGCTCATTCAAAAGATGGATGCCCTTATGAAATTTCGTATTGCCAGCCTTCTGTGCAAGTTTGATTTTTGAAGTGGTTTTTCGCATTAATTTTTAGAACGGTTAGTCGGACAGAAAAAAATCATTATAACCAATTTTATAGCATTTCGTTTCGGAAGAAGTGCAATAAAAATGTCTTGGACTGATCGTTTTCAAAGTATTCGTAAAAAACCTAAATTTTTATATGGCAACACCAAGAATGAGTTGCCCGATTTAGTCCGTTTTTGATATTTTATTTGCTAGTGCAATGAAAACACCATGTACTAAATAACACCTCTCTAAGTCGACGAGTTCTCAGGCAGTGTCCAAATATATAGTGGAAAACGAAGGAGTTTCCCGATTTGTCTCATTTTTGAACTCAGTTTTACTTTTGTTTTTAAGTTTGTGTACAAAATTTCAGCTCTTTAAGTATACGCGTTCTCTAGTTAACGTGCGCATGGACGGAAGGACATGCAAAAATCAAAATAACTTTTAATATTATGCGTGGGTGTCCAATCCATTTTGTTCTACGATTATTATTTCGAAGTGTTACAAACGGAATGGCAAACTTAGATTATAGATTTCATTTAGGGGTTAATATCTAAACCGGTGTCTTAAGAAATACAAAAAAGAATAAATTTGTCTAAAACGGTTTCTTAAACGAATACAAAAAGGAATAAATTTGTCAAAAACAGTGTGTGAAAAAAAATACAAGAAAGATAAGTTGTGTAAATTCCCCTCGGGGAGATGGTGAAACAAAAAAATAATAAAATACAGTAGTAACGCTATAAGAGAACCAGACCACTTTTTCCAAACAAAAAGCGTCCGGGAAATACCAAATATTTTGGTGGTTCTGGACCGGGTCTGCGCCACTGGAGGATTCCGTCTACTGGTCTACGTCACAGGGCCTGCCTGGGGGAATTCCTTTCCTACCGTCTGGCTGACCAGTGGATGACGTCATCTGGTTAGCTGATCCCCGTCAGCTGTTCAAGCTCTTGTCTTAGTTGATTTTTTAATAAAATAATGTTGGTTTTTTTTCAGGAATCGAACCGAGAACGCTTGGTTTTGTAAAATCCGAGGTGCTCTACCATGAGACCATGGAGGTGTTGTGTGAATATTCTTTAAAGTTGCAATATATGGGCAGAGTTCTGGAGCAGAGTTTTTTATCTAGAACTCTCACCTGGAGATAGCGCCACCATCGCTAGGTGGTTTGAGTACATACTAAATGTCGGTTTGTGTCTTGGCTGTACTGGTTTATGTCTTGCTGCACCATTGGGTCTTGGCTTACTGGTTATTGTCTTGGATGCACCATTGAGTTTTGACTGGTTTGTGTCTTGGATACACCATTAAGTCTTGACTTGCTTATTGTTGGATGTGTAATTGGGTCTTGACTGCGCCCTAGCGGCACTAGCTGTTACTACCAGCATGCTCCGGTACTACGGCTTTCTTGGATGTATGGTACGGTTCTCTTGGATGTGTGAAGTTTTTTGCTTCACTTTTGTCCCACACGCAGCAGCATGCTACGGTTTGGAAAGTTTTTTGTTTTTTTTTGCCCACACATAGCAGCATGCTACGGTTTTCTGTGCCAACACTTAGCAGCATGCTACGGTTTTCTTGGATGTATGACGTTTTTTGCTTCACTTGTGCCTACAAGTAGCAGCAAAATGCTACGGTTTTCTTGGATGTGCGGTACGCCTAAATGTAGGCTTTTGTTGTTTTCAAATGTTGCGCCTGATTTTGAATTAATATTAGTAATAATTAAAGTTAGCAGTAGGAAGCTTTTGGTCTTGCCAATGCATTCTAGATGGTGGGTAGGTGGGGGGATAATAAGGATAGGGAGAGGGAGAGTAATGAAATTTTCATCAGAAATCCTCTACGGGCTTTGGTTTTCGAGATATAAGCGATCTTGCCTTTTCAGGTGTAATCAATATTACTAATAATTCAAGTTACCCTGGCGAGTTGTAGATATCAGCATGACGTCATCTTGGAATTGCTGTTTTTTTACTTAAATATTTCTTAGCGAGTAATTTGTAGATATCAGAAGTTCTGGATCACTTTCTATGGGGGCTCTGGGGCAGTGGGGTTCTTGGTATCAAATATTAAATGTTTACCAAACATAAGGCATGCTTCCCCTGTTTCTGATGTAATCTGATATCACCGCGGTAAACAAATTCGCATTTAAGCTGAATAGTTCATACACACCTGTGTAAGCTTCCTGCTAACAAATTCGCAGTTCAGCTGAATGAGTCGTGTACGTCTGTGTAAACAAATTTAAGTTATATCAGCACATTTATTCTTTTCATACAATTTGATACCACACTTCTTGTAGGCAGCCAAAAATTTTATTGTTCCAAGAATTTTACCGATCGAAACGTTTCATTGGAATTCGCATAATGTAAACGAATTTTCACATTTTCTTGTATGCATTCATGTGAACAATCTTCATTTGCAAATTCGACCAGGAGAATAAAGTAATCAAATTAATTTGAATGATTTTTTTGTTTATCGTGTAATTCGATATCATCTCAGCCTGTAAGCAAATTCGTTGGAATTCATCCTGTGCAATGATTATTGTAACAGCAGGATCATTCATGTTTACAAACCGTTCCTATAAAAGCCCAAACAAACTCTTGGGGAGCATCAGTCAGTTTCAGTCAGTTTGAGTGATTGTTTAAAAACATAAAAAAATAAAATTGACAACCGCGATAGTAAATAAAAGTTTTTCAGTAATTAAAAACTTGCGGAAGGATGTGTGGAAGTTTTTAACAAATTCAGAGAATAAATACTATATTGTTAAAAAGTGCTACAGAAACCTGTATAAATTCAAGTTGCATTTCGGAAGTGCAATAAGAGTGCTAGGAATCGACATTTCGAGAGCTGTCTGGAGCAAATTAAAGCATTGAGAGCGCTATTGAGAACTCCCATCGAGGTGGAGGAATTGCTCGCGTAAGAAAAAGTGATTTTGTAAAGTGGGATGAAATAAATACAGCGTTCGCAGGTAGAATTCGGCAAGGTGTTATTGCAAATTTAAAACATATAGATCCGAAGCTATTTATGCAAGACGCATCCAAATTAATTACGCGTCGTATTAAGAACACTCTAAAGAGTTATTTTAATATTACAGTTTCTACAACGTTATGCGGTGGATGTATTAAACAAAGTTCTGGCAATGAAAGCATAAAAGGCATTAAATATTTTCAAGCAAGAACTGCTCCGATTAATGCAGATGATAATTTGGAGGAGTGGTTTAAATCAAACATTCTAGATCCAATACATATTCCGCTAGAAGAATTCCAGGAAAAAGACCGTGGCTGGGCACTGCACCCTATAATACATCTAATAGTACATATCAACAAGTTTGAACAGCTCCGAGGATCTTCGTACATACCCCTACCAAAGGAGATTGGTTTAAAGCAAGCTTGCGTTAATGTAGAGAATAATGATGTAGCTTGCTTCGCGTGGGCTATAACATCAGCGCTTTATCCTGCAAATGTTCACACCGATAGGACCTCATCATATCCGCATTATTCAACTGTGCTAAATTTAACTGGAATAACATTTCCCATGACGCTTAAGCAAATTAAACAATTTTAACAGAATGATATATCAATAAACGTATTCATCTTGGAGAAAGAGCGTTCCTTCACCACAGTTCCAGTTAGGCTTACAGAGCACAAGATGGGGCAACATGTAAATATACTTATGATACAAGATGACTATGATAATACAAAGGATGAAGATCATATGGATGATGATGATGATTATGATTCTGGCAGATATCATTTCTGCTGGATTAAAGATCTTTCGCGACTTGTATCGAAACATATGTGATAGATGTTTGTTCTACTTTCGCTCTGCTGAAAAATTAGCATCACACACTCCTGAATGCGAGAAGCAAAACGACTGTAGGATTATGTTTCCATCTGAAGAAAAGAAATGGTTGGAATATAGGAATTATAACCATAAGAATCCAATCCCGTTTTGTGTGTATGCCGTTCTTGAGACAATATAAAGCCGATTCAGGGAAAAGATCAAAATACACAGCGAATCCAGGAACATGAAGTCCACAGCATATGATTCTATTTCCACTGCAAACATGATGCTAAGCTCTCATAATACAGAGCATATCCAGGCAAAGACTGTCAAAAATGTTTTGCATTAAAACTGCAAAAAATTGCATCCGTAGCTGTACAGCAAAAGCTGAACATAAGGCCAACGCAGCCCCCGACAAAAGAGGAACGGTGTTCACATATGGAAAATACTTGCTGCCATATATGTGAAAAAACGTTTGCAGCCGATGAGGAACGAGTGCGGGATCATTACCACTTAACAGGTAAATACTGAGAATCATAATTCAATTCATTTTCTCACAATTTCTTTTAACTGGAAAATACCGAGGGCCAGCGCACAATTCATGCAATCTCATGTTACAAGATTGCTCCATTGTTCCAGTAATTTTTCATAATTTATCCGGATATGATGCCCACTTCATTATTAAGGATATAGCTACATCTTTCCCAGGGAAAGTTGATTTCTTACCAATAAACAAGGAAAGATATATCTCGTTCACCAAGCATTTGGAAGGCAGCCACATAAAATTCAGATTCATCGATTCGTTCCGTTTTATGGCTAAATCTTTAGATAAGCTATCATCATTGCTGCCAATGGATAAATTAAACACTACAAGATCAGTATGGCAGGGATTGGATGACGACACTATCAAACTTCTTACACGCAAAGGTGTCTTCCTATATGAATTTATAGATGAAGGATAAATTGGATTTCCGGAACTTGCCAACACAGGAAGCGTTTTTCAATAAACTGACTCACGGTGCTATATCCCCTGAGGACTACAATCATGCTGCAAAGGTCTGGCAGACATTTGAAATACAAACACTCGGTGAATATTCAGATCTATACCTTAAGACTGATGTTCTCCTATTGGCTGATGTGTTTCAGAATTTCCGAGAAGTGTGCATGAAGACTTACAATTTAGATACAGATGTGAATAACCTTTATGGATGGGCCATGTCACAGCATTTACCTACCGGAGGATTGAAATGGGTTGATGTTCCCAATATTGAAGTTTTCAAAATTCCTGATGATTCTCCAATTGGATACATATTCGAAGTTGATTTAGACTATCCTCAACCTCTACATGATAAGCATAAGGACTTACCGTTTTGCTCTGAGCATGCAGCACCACCTGGAGCAAAATTAGAAAAGCTGTTGGCAACATTACATCCTAAAACTAAATATGTTATACACTACCGAAATTTGAAGCAATGCTTATCACATGGACTCCTCTTGAAAGAAGTGCACCGGGTTTTTCAGTTCAACCAATCAGTTTGGCTTAAACCATATATTGACTTATATACCAGCAAACGGAAGCAGGCTACCAGCGATCATGAACAGGACAGTTATAAAATGATGAATAATGCAGCTTTTGGTAAGACCATGGAAAATGTTCGCAAGTATAGCGATTTAAAGTTTTGCGTAAAGTGGGAAGGTCGCTGTGGTGCAAACGCTCGGATTGCGGTACCTAACTTCCACAGTGCAACGATATTTGATGCGAATTTAGTTGCTGTGGAATTAAGGCGACTCAAAATCTAATTCAATAAGCCCCTGTATATAGGAATGGCAGTTTTGAAAATTTCAAAGATATGCCTCTATGACTTCCACTACAGTTTTATGCAGCGTGAATTTGGAGATAAATGTAAAGTCATGTATACAGATACACATTCTCTAATATATTAACTTGAAGAGAAAAATGCATATGAGTTTATGGCCGAAAATATAAACACATTTGATACAACTGATTACTCAGACGATAATCAATTCAATTTACCGCTCATGAATAAAAAGATTCCTGGTCTAATGAAGGATGAGCTGAATGGGAAAATTATGAGCGAATTTGCAGGCTTGCACTCGAAAATGTACAGTCTGCGTATAAACGATGGTAAAACTGTAAAGAAAGCAAAAGGAGTAAAGACTAATGTAGTCCAGAGGCATATCAATTTCGAAGACTACGTCGAATGTTTGAATAACAAGCGTGTATTAACTGCTAATCATAGCTCCATACGATCGCATAACCATAACGTCTACACAATCAGCCAAAAGAAGATTGCATTCAGTCCATATGATAACAAGCGGTATATTATGAGTGGACAACGGATATTCAATCAGAACAGCAAGGAGAAAATGCAGAAAACATATTGTTACGTGCCACAAAGTGACACAAGCGACATCTGTTGGAAATGGAAACAACTTTAGGTTAGTGACATCCTAGTAAACTATGGGTTCGGAGAACGGAATGTTCAGGAAAGTTCTAGGATAATTCGTAGGGTATAAATACGGCGCTTCTCACATCAGGAGGTGGAGTATTATTTCAGACAGCGAAGTGAACGAAGTAAACTATTTGGATTGCGATAATTAGAAGTACAGTACTTGCGATAAATAAAGAGTTGATTCTATAATTATTTGTGCATTTGTGAGAGTAAACAGTAAAGTTAAATAAAGAAAGAACTTTTGAATTATATCAGAAATGTTGTGTTTTAAATAACGAACCAAGGCCATGCTCGTAACAACTGGTGTCAGAAGAAAAATAAAATCGCGAAATAAAGTGCTGTTATATGACTTTGAAATTCAAAGAGGGAGTAATTTTGTGAAATCGTTTGTAAAAATTCGGAAGGACAATTTTATATTAAAATGTGAGTGAATTCCAAAAGAGGCAAGAATGGCACCAAGCCAGAGGAGCTTCGCATACAGGAATTGAAAGTGGAGTTGGGGAAGCGGTCATTGCAAACGACAGGTCTAAAGAATGTTCTACTCGAGCGACTTAGACAAGCCTTGATAGAGGAAGAAAAGAATCGTGAGACAATTGTTTTTGAAGAAGAATCTGAAGCTGAAGAAGAGCCTGCGATGAACATCGAACAGCTTTTGGGTACCTTAATGACAAAAATGGAGCTTTCAGCCCTGCAGATGAAGAATGCTCTTGAGGAACAAAAGTAGTCTCTCTTGGAGGAGCAGAAGAAAGCTAATGAGGATCAAAAGAATTCTCTGCAAGCATGTTTAGAAGAACAAAAGAATTCTCTAGAAGCCCGTTTGGATGAGCAGAAGAAAGCTAATGAGGATCAAAAGAATTCTCTGCAAGCATGCTTAGAAGAAACCTGTTTGGAGGAACAGAAGAATTTTCCTAAAAATTCATTAGACGAACAAAATGTGAAAATTGAAGGAATCCAGCAGGAAGTGCTAGAAGTTCAACAACAACTGTCGGAAGTACAACAAAATGTTACGGAGAAGCTTGACAACTTTAAAGCAGATTTGGAGAAGATGAACCATCGACAACCTCTGCATGAAGGAACTGAAATATCAGGTGCAGGCAGAATGAAACCTCCAATATTTGATGGACAAAATTCGTGGCATATTTTCAAGAGACAATTTGAGGCAGCTTCCGTAGTAAATGGACGGAATGATGTAGACAAAGCTACAGCTCTTGTATTAGCACTTCGTGGTCCCGCGTCTGAGCTATTGCAAACTATATCGATTGACAGGCAACGTGATTACACTTCATTAGTACAGGCCATAGAATTACGTTATGGAGATGAACACATGCAGCAAGCATATCGCTTGCAGTTACACAACAGGATTCAAAAGCATGGCGAATCACTACAACAACTGCAGGCTGATGTGGAAAGATTAGCTTATATTTCATACTCTAGCGCCAACGCAGAATTCTTAATGAAGTGGCAGCAGAAGCATTTGTGAATGCTATTGCGGATCAAAATTTACAACAAGCAGTAAGGCTACTAGGAAAGAAGTCAACAGCAGAAGCGCTAGCCTATGCATTAGCATACGAATCTTCCAGACAAGCTTCTCGAAGTGCAGTACGAGTGAGAGAAATTTCGGTGGAGGAATGTACTTGTAATAGAATGCAGCCATCACAGAGCAATTCTTCACGCGGTATTCTTCGTTGCTGGAATTGTAATAGACTTGGACACCTCCAACGGGACTGCAGAAAACGCCGACGAATGGAAGCGCGTGAAGAAGGGCAGATATATCGAGCTGGGCGAAGATATCGAGCTGGGCAGCAGACTCACAGCAGAATACCGTTATCAGAGACCACTCCTTCGCGTGGTGTCATTCGATGCTGGACATGTAGAAGACTGGGTCACCTGCAAAACGATTGTAGGAAACGAGGACGAATGCAAACAACAGAAGAAGAAGGGAGAAGATGGCGAGCTAGAGAACAAGCTTTCCGTGGAGAGACTAGATTGCAACCTTATGACTTTGAAATCCCATACCGCAAAGGACGTATCCACGGAAATGCAGAAGCTTTTTCACAACGTCCATGCAATCCTGAATGGAAACATTGCGGACGGATGGAAGAAAAAGATGACGATGAATACGATGATGATAACGAAAGTCGAAAGAAGAAAGGAAAGAAAACCAAAGACGATGATGATTACGGTGATAAAAGTACAAAGAAGAAAGGAAAGAAATCCAAGAGCGAGGACAATGAAAGAAAGAAAAAGATGAAAAGTAAAGGGTCTAAAGATGCTGATAATGACGATGATAAGGGTATAATGAAGATCGACAAAGATTCTGACGATGATGATAATAAGAAGCGCAAAGGCGGCAATGAAAAGGATGACAACCGCGATCGAAAAGGCAAGAAATTTGAGGACAAAGGAATCAAAGATAAGAGACCAAAGAAAAATCAAAGCATGGAAGAGTGTTTCAACAGAACATTAATCGAACATCTCAGGAAGGTCTGCAACTATAATCAGCGCGATTGGGTTCGACATATTCCTATATTACTAATGGCTTATATATCAGCTGTTTACAATATGACCAGACAAAGCCCATCTAAGTTCATATTCGGAAAGGAAATGCGCTTACCTAGCGACCTCAAGTTTGGTATACCCAAAGGCGAACAAAAGTTACCAGAAGACAACGTAACAAAGCTCAGACAACGATTAGCTGATGTGCCCGAGGCCACGAGATGTTCTCCGAAGTTATCACAACACTGGGAAGGACCGTATGCTGTTAAAACTAAAATTAATAACATGCCATACAAGAATCAGCGCGGTACAAGATGCAAAAGAAAAATCGTTCATCTAGATCGCTTGGGTCAATACGGGGAGCATCAAGACCGTGGACCATCTGTTGTTCGGGACGAACAAATTTTAAGAAGGGGGCAGTGTTACGTGCCACAAAGTGACACAAGCGACATCTGTTGGAAATGGAAACAACTATAGGTTAGTGACATCCTAGTAAACTATGGGTTCGGAGATCGGAATGTTCAGGAAAGTTCTAGGATAATTCGTAGAGTATAAATACGGCGCTTCTCACATCAGGAGGTGGAGTATTATTTCAGACAGTGAAGTGAACGAAGTGAACTATTTGGATTGCGATAATTAGAAGTAAAGTACTAGCGATAAATAAAGAGTTGATTCTATAATTATTTGTGAATTTGTGAGAGTAAACAGTACAGTTAAATAAAGAAAGAACTTTTGAATTATATCTGAAATATTGTGTTTTAAATAACGAACCAATTATTAATATTTAATGAAATAGTTTGTTTTAATTGTATTATAGTCTAAGATGATATACATTATTGTAAAATAAAGGAAAATATTATAATTATAGGGTACCCGATTTAAGGAAGCCTAATATAGAATGATACCTTAAGAATTAAATGTTAATATAAAATTTTAATTTTAATTTTAATATTTTTCAATTTATAATGAACCAATAATGATATTTTATATATGGTATTCTTTTTATTCAATTTATCTACTAAGTCCAAAGCTCCTGAATAATATTTGCCCACTACAGCGAGCTCCTAATCGGTTGGTTGAGCGAATTACCCAGAATGCTAGGATGGCTTGAGAAAAAACATTTACACGTGACCTTCATCCGGAAGTGTGTCTTAGAGGCTACAACCTTGATTAATAATCAATTACATCACAGGGGATTTCGTCTTTCGACCAGGCTAGTTTGAAAATTGTTTAGCTGTTGTCTGATCTGTTCGAAAAGCTGTTAAGCTGCTATCAGAGCTGTTTGGAAAGCTGTTAAGCTGTTATCTGACCTGTAGAGCACCCCGGATTTGACAAAACCAAGCGTTTTCGGCTCGATTCCAGAAAAAAAACAACATTATTTTATTAAAAAATCAGCTAAGACAAGAGTTTGAACAGCTGACGGGATCAGCCAATCAGATGACGTCATCCCTTAGTGAGCCAGACGGTAAGAAAGGAATTCCCCCAGGCAGGCCCTGTGACGTAGACCAGTAGACGGAATCCCCCAGTGGCACAGACCCGGCCTAGAACCACCAAAATTGTTGGTATTTTCCGGACACTTTTTGTATGCAAAAAGTGGTCTGGAACTCTTATAGCGTAACTACTATACCAAAGTAGAAGTTAAGTTAAGCGAGTGTTTCATTTGAAAAACAAAAAGGGAGAAAGTGTTCAAGGTGCCTTGGTAATTATTGATTTTGGATACGTCACTAATATTTAAATAATTTACTCTACTGTAACGGGTTTTCCTTGTGAGCCCTTGTTAGGGGTTCCGGGTGCTTGTGAGCTACGCCAGGGTCAATAAATAACAAGACCCATTTACATAAACAAATAATCAAAATATATTCTGTCTTAACATTTACCATAATATAAAATTTCAATGTATGTCACTTATTCTAATCATTTCTACAAATATATACATTTATAAGAACAGTATATTTGTTCACAAATTTCTCTGTATCTGTCCTTTATTTTATAACAATGGTAATTTTAATGAATGCATGCAAGTCGAAACCATTTCCTAACCAATACTATATTACTACGGTTCTACCTTACAGGAAAGAACGGGACAGAAACACCCACAGAAATACATCAAGAGGGCGTGTCGAGGAAATAGGTTAGCGATGGGAATAGAAACACCTACTAAAATACATCACGAGAGTGTGCGGAAAGGAAGCACTCTCAGAAATACATCACGAGAGTGTCCGGAACGGAATACACCTACAGAAATACATCACGAAGGCGTACGGAGGGGAAGAAATAGGTTAAAGGAAACACTCACAGAAATACATCATGAGAGTGTGCGGAAAGGAAAGGACTGGAGCGGGCTACATCCAATGAGGCGGTGTCCAACAAGAAAGAAGTCCCCAGAAATACATCACGGGTGCTCCCATCCTGTCGGCAGCAGTTACTAGAAGATTTCGGTTATTTCTAGATTGTATTAGAGTAGGGATTGGAATGAGAAGTTTACAGTGAGGTCTAAAATTATACAGTTATGTTACTTTGGTCAAGAAAAGAGGTGACTTGGAAATGGTTCGTTACACTACTAATTGTTGAAATATTCACGCAATACAGGGAATTCGCTTTGAGCAATCACTTTTTGGATGGACAAGAGACTACATCCATACAAATTTCAAGAAGCCTGCCCAGTCAGGGAATCTGAAAATTATCTGCCCTCAGAGTCATTTGGGTGGTTGGAGCAAGCAGAGAAGACCAAATATATGCGCCTTCCCAATGGATGTAGGTAAGTGATGTAAGGGTCCCTTCAGGACCGAATGTGTGCGACGGCCTTTGGATAGACAGGCACGAATTTATTTTGTATATGGTTGGTGGCAGCGGCAGGTCTTGGTGGAACTTCCCCACACTCTCCGCCAATAGTCGTGGCGATCTAGCGTGCCGCCCTGTATTCAACGCTGTCCACCGAGACATCTGCCAGCTCATGATGGCAGTCTGGACTTCACGTTCAAGCAAATCACTATATTACACATTATATATACAAAAAAATTATAAATGAAATTGAATGCCCCAGTTGTCGAGCAGTGTTTGTGATTGTAAACTATCCTTAAATAATAATTTGCATTACAAAAACATTCCATGTTAACACCTTTCGCTATCACTTCATTTTCAGTAATAAACACCGATATTTCCTATTGACTCTATGCCGTCACCGTAGGCGAGGTTGAATGGTCGACCTCATGTATGATCTTAACAGATGTGATCATGTTACCCTTTTGGGTAAATTCGTTAAGACAAGACGAACTCGAAGAGATCTTAACACTTCTCTGATGTAATGTCGACAAAATTCGCTGGTAAACACGGGGCATGCATTGGTATGGTAGGTCTGAGCCTCCTTTTGTGTTTTTTTCTTTTTCCTTCATGTAACCCTATGCCTAAAATATATATAAATCTTCACACTTTTATATCCGCCATTCCTTGCTAATTACCTCTGAATCAGTTTATCCTAAACGATGGCTCTGGTATTCCCAGATTTCACGTGGACACTTTCAAATTTCTTGTATGTGATTGTCACAGAAATGTGACCTTACGGGACTAAGATCACCCGCAAGATTACTGTACCATCCTATAACTATATTAATCAATTAAAGCTAACTTGCGCGTAAATCTGTACCTAACAATCCCTCTATTCTCACAATTGCCACAATTCGCTTTTCGCACTCAGCTGCCTGAGCACACGGACGAAGGGATCGTCTTTTATCAATTTGAACAATTTGCCCCTTCCTTAAGAGTTACCTAGTTATTTCCTCGCGTTTTTTTCTTTTTATTTTTCTTATGCAATTTCGTTCCTTTAACGAAAATACACAGTTTTCACGCGTTTCTTTGCAGTCACAAGTGGAGTCACTCGCACGACACTTTTTGCAAAATGGATGTCAGCCTACTTTTAGGTTTCCACCACCTCGAATGCTTCTTCTTTTTATTTTCTTGAATTTCTTTAACGAATCGCCTGCGTCAGCCGTCAAGTCTACAACATTGAAAAAATGGCACCACGATCGCAATGTGAGCAGAGCGCGAGCACCGTCCCTATCTGTCGGTGATGCAGGTCCAGCATTCTGCTTCATACATCACGCTGCGTCCATAACAACTGATGGAAAAAATAAATATTTTTATACGGTGGTAATCCGGAAAATATAAAAATCCAAGATAATTGGTCCAAGGTCCAATATGGCCGAACCTTACGCACACATATAGCGGCATTTTGGTTTCGCTCATGTATTGACATATTTTATACACACTTGACGAAGTGTCAAACCAAAATTTCCGGGCCACTTTTCACCCACTTTTTTTTATATAGATTTTGTATAGGTAACGAAATTTTCGCTTTAAACGTAGTGCGCTGTTTAAGCCATTGAATAAATAACTAACAAGGAAACGGCATGTGGAGTGAAAACATAAGCCACTCGGTGAAATGTTTTAGTGTGCTCTGTTTGTATGTTCTTGGCGTTGGCTTTGTATGACTGATATAATTTAGCCACCAATGACAATTCAATTGTGAGCAAACAAACCGGCATTGGTAAAATGTTAAATTTTGTTATAAATATTTCACTTTTATTTTGCTAGAAACATTATAATTAATTAGTAAAGCTATTAAAGTTACTTGAAGAATGCTTTCCCACGGCAATAACTCTGTTCGTTCCTGAAGCACAGCAAAGCGGACTTCATTACGGGTTTTTAAGACTCTGGAGTCTCTATTACGTAAAATATCGTTCACAAAAGAATATTTTATTTTTATTTCACAAACCTTTTAACTAAAAATACTATTAGATTAGTTATTTATTACAATATCGCGAATTCAAATCCGAGAACTTCTTTTCAAAATAATGAAATGTCGGAAATGTTGAACTGACGCAAGATAGCCACTAGGCCCTCTTGTAATTTCTTCCCCCCCCCCCCCCCCCGACCAAGGGTCACACTGTCAGTGAATTGCTTACAAACGTACACTGTATTCGCACGATATCCCGCTTCCTTATTAGTTATGTTATGGTCGTAGCGTACTGCAGGCAGCAGTTGCTACCTATGTCAGTGGTGCTACCCAACTGCTAGCAGCAGCACACAGCATGGACCACACGGCGAATGTGCTGTTGACGAGACTCGACCAGACGTCTCAAGTCTGACTGAGACGGGTGCCCGAGAGGAAAACGTTTTTAAAAAAAGAATAGGAAGAAGCGATTACCGGTTGTCAAAAAGGAAAAAAATTTCTTATTCCATCGGAGTAATAATAATTTTCGATATTTCGATTAACTCCGTCATAATCACACTACTGGTGAGATTTTGTTATTTCTTATCTACCAAGTGCAAGTGAAAACGTAACTAATCTGGCTCAAAAATTTCAATCGCTGCTGTTAATTAAAAGCGATTGTGCCGAGGGTGCAAATGTTGCATCAGATAATCTACATCCATCACCAGCGATATTTATCCATTGAGTATTATTTTCGCACAATTTGTGTTGACCAACTCCAAGGGAGACGGAGCGAAAAAATATTTAAGAAGAAGTGATAGAAGAAGTGAGCGCCACGCAAGTCGCATGCAAGGAACTCCTGTCCACGCAACGCATGGCAATTTTAAGGGTGCTGATGTAACTCAAATCGGCCTCCTCGGCCAGAAAAGAAATGTCAGTCACATCAAGGTTGGAAAACGAACTAACATCATTCCGTCACGTCTGGTTTATTTCCAGCTCGAATTGCTGCGGTAATACCCATGGTTCAGCTGGGTGTAATTAAAGGACACATTCTAACTTCATGCAAGTCGGTATTTAATTATTATAGAGATTTCATTTTTCTGAATTATTGTTGAAGTTACAAATTAGTAGATGCTAATATTTGAATTATGACCATACATATTATTATTTTTTTTATATTTTTATCTCAATTGAGAATTGAGATTATTTTCTAAAATCAGGAATTGCATGTGATAGATTCGTATATGAAAACCTAAATAAATTCTTAGTATACCAAATATAAATTTCGAAACCGTTGCCGCAATTGAGACTGAAAGCCTATGAATATTTACTGGAGGCCAACGTAGTCATTTACATTTAGAGGTTCCATGTCGAACGTTTTGAATTACATTCATTGGTTCTAAAATTAATATGGACGATTGAAGATTTGTTTTGACGAAAATTGAATTGAGATAACGTTCAGAATAGAACCAAATTTGGAAGAGGAACAGTAACATATTTTGATCGAACCTTATAATTAAATTTTTTTTTTTAAAGTTGAAATTCTTAACTAACATTCTGCACATAATCGTACGCATGGATCCATGTTAGGTTTACAGTGTAGGTTAGATAAACGATGTAGCTTTAGTCATAACATATTCACGGGTTCGACTATTACGTTCGTAGCTCATTTAGTCATACCTCAATTTAATTCTAACCACGTTGGTGTGTAATTTGATGTAATGCTTTTCGGACTCATTTACGCAATGTTATGGTTCAATGTTTGCTGTAAGCACCTGTTGTAAGTTTATCAACACTAAACTGTTATAAATAAAGAATGCAGGATATAGTTAAATGTAACTCATTATAATTATATGAATGCGGTTGTATCAGAATAGTTTTGAATTCCATTGAAAGTCTTCCTTACATACGATGGGACTCTGTATTAGTTAACAAAGATGCTTTTGTAACGTAATGGAATATTAGATCCGCTTTGTTTCTCCTCTCATTCTCCCGGAGCCATGTAATGTGAAGGTTGACTAGGTCCGCTCCTCCACTTCTTTTCGGGTGATCATAAGGAGTGCTGAACAAAACGACTGCTACCCTCAGTGTCATGGGGTGGATATGGGGCATTGCAGCTGAAGACATATCATCGGCGCCTTCACTAAGGTAAAGGTAAGTGGTGTAGTGGTCCCTTCAGGACCGGGTGTGTGCTTCCTTTTTGGCTCAAAGGCACGAGTTTTTTTGTATATGGCTGGTGGCACAGCGGCTTTCGTGGAACCTCCCCACACTCTCCGCCAATAGCCGAGGCGAGCTAGCGTGCCGCCCTGCACTCAACGCTGTCCACCGAGTGATCTGTCAGCTCATGCTGGCAGTCTGGACTTCACGTCCAAATAACTCACTCTACATACTTCCATAACAGTTATTTATTCAATGGTTCAAGCAAAAATTTCGTTTCCTATGCAAAATCTATGTAAAAAAATGTGTGCGAAAAGTGCCGCGAAAATTTCGGTTTGAGATTTCGTAAAATATATATCCTGTTTGAAAGAAAAATCAATGTTTAGGTTGTGGAATGCAGATGGCGCTAATATGAAGTGGGGACATTTTTCCGGAGCGATTTATATATCCAGACATTTATTTCGCACGGAAAAGTTGACAGATTTGCCAGCAAAAAAAATTATATCTTAATATATAAAAATCCCGTGTCACTGTGTTTGTTCATGCTAATCTCCGAAACCACCCACCAGATTTCAATGAAATTTTGTGAATGCGTTTGTTTGGTTCCAGCTTGAGAGATAGGATAGCTTTGGACCAGTGGGGTGGCGTCGATGAAGCAAAGGAAGCATTCCTTCCCTTAGGTTTTCGATGTAATTTAATTAAACCAAATAAAAATGAAAGGAAATAAAAAATTGCAACAAAAAATTTCTTCAAAATATTTTCATTAAAATATAATTTCCTTAAAGCCATTCTATATGTCCTTTGCTGTAAACATCGAAGAGAAGCAGTTATAAAATTACTTCCCTCTGAACAAAACAACCAAAACCAAAGAAATTGAACAAAATGCAACGAAAAGTATAGCATTCAAACACGTCTGCAATCGAATAACAACCAACAAAATGTATGTCATTCGAACTCTTTAGGAATTTACCTATGACGTCACACATCTCTGTTGCTCGTTCGCCACTTAGACTGTAGCAACCCTCAATAAAAAATGGTTCTAAACCTAAGGCATGCAATTGAAAAAATAACAATAATTTGTCGCCGTTCTTTGAATTTTCATTTACATACCTCAAATGCCGTTATTACTAGACAACTTACCCAGTACGTTAGAAAACTCTTGAGTAGGTATCTCTCCACATTCTGAAAACTATTTCTTATTGCCTTCGTTTTCGAGAAAACGCAAATTTCAAATTTGTTTACAGCTTTGATTGAAATAGAGCGTATAATATTCAAGTATGGAAAACTGCGACCTGACTATAATCATTCCTATAATTCATTTTATTTGAATTTGAAAGCAAGGAACTAAAAACTGCTATTCATGCCTACTCTTACGTGCTTAAGGTTAAGAGCAGGGGAGACAAATCCGCAAGACCCTGCGGACACAGCGACCAGAGTTGATCTATTGTGTCCTCCCTTAGAGTGGTTAAGTTAAATCTCTCATTTTTACGAGCTCGATGTTGCCCTTAGGGTTATCTTGCAAACCTTATTTAGTGAGATGTTTCTCCAATGATTTTCAACTTTAAAGTTGCAAGCGCGGGATACTCACATATGATATGTTTCGTGGCTTTATCTTCCTCTTCATACAGTCGACGCAGTTCACTGTTGCAGTTGCCTATTTTCTTCAAAAATTAACTCCTGGAATTCTTAAGATATAGATATCGAGAGAGGTATAGATAATTTATTTAGGGTAGGTATCTGGAAATTCGGGTTGTAAGGACTCGGCGAGTAAGAGTCCCAAATTTTGAAAACTCGTCGAGTCCAAATCGAGTCTAACATCAATAATAGAGTTCAATAACGATTCTTATAGCTGAAGTTTTTATATAAAAAAAAATGACTAAAATTTGTAATAATTAGAATTATTTATTGAATCGAATAATTCACAGATTTTATAGATAACACTTGCTGGAAGAGATTTATTTTAACTACTGTCTTATAAAAGAAAAGAAAACACTTTGTTTTTTCAACAACGTACACATATATTTTTATATTACACACAGTGTAACCGATAACGCGTTTCGTCTTATCAGGACATCACCAGGGCTACAACAAAAAGAGTTTTTTTTTTAAATGGCAGTTGAATTTAATAATATTACATTCGGATAATTTGAGCAAATTTACAGCAGTTTGATTAGCTGTTAACATTTTCTTTTTTTAGTTTTATTTGTGTAAACGTTGATTTTATTCAGTAACAATGGAAAGTCAGGATGAGGCTTGATTATTGTCCGCAGCAATGTGTATAATTAAAAAATAAATAAAACATAAATCTCGAAACTGATCAGAAAATTCCTACATACATACGTTACCTTTTAATTTCCTGGTCTTTGCTTAATTTTAAGAACTCCCTGAGTACGTAGACGCTAACTCGCGGAGACGGGCGGGGCTCTTGAGTTAAAACACGCGTCCACCTGAAACAAAATGCAAATCGAGGGATGATAGGGCGCCACGTGATCTTTTCGTCAAGAGGATAGATCACGAAACCTAGAATGAGCACAACACTACCACTTCTTTCAATAAATCCTCTGCTTTATTATTGTAAACGTTATAAAACGTATACGAGAAGTTCATTATGTTTAGTTACAGAGATATATTACAAAGTTCAAGAAAGAAAAGCAGGAAGCGAACCAAATGTATATATATCCGTATACAATTCTACTGAAAAATAAGTGGGAACTATTTTACGACTACTAAAGATTATAAGTTACACAACCAGTCAGCCACGAGCAAACAAAATATACATAGACAAAAGAAAATAATTTTGAAAAGTACTTATCTTTACCATATCACGAGATCTGCACACCTGCCGGTGAGTTTGCTACCTTTTCTTGGCCTCAATAAACCCTTTTTCCTTTCTTCTTGTTTTGGCTTCTCTTCTATTGATTAAAAAATCTCCGCATTGCCCAAGCTCCTTCTTTGACCTTCTCGAAAATACGCTGTCAACTGCATCAATAATCAATAATGATCCGTCATCTTTTCCACTTTTACTTTTTATTTACACTTTTATGTAGTTAACGGAATCTATCTTTATCTGCAGATACTTTATATGACCTTTTTTTTTGAGGTATTTAGTTTTTCCCTTTTATAATATTACTGGAGTACGATGGCTCCTAATAGCTTGAGAACTCGAGGAAGAAGGAAGAGAGCTGCCTTTTTCACTTCGTTGCCGACCGTGTGTCCTCTGCTTTTCCAGTTGTACCCCATTTGTTTTCGATAGTGTCGTTCACTAATTGACGAATGAGGCCCAAACTTTACAACTGTTGTACTTTTTAAGACTTTGCCATTTATTGTAATGTTTATGTTTTTTTTTTTAATGTAACATTCATAATGACCTCTATTATTTGACAAATTCGTGATGACTTTAATTCTTTGTTTTGTTGCATGATCAAGACTTTTCTTCGTTTGTATTTATGGTTTGTTTTGCCCTGGTGAGCTTGACTTGTCGTTTGTTCTTATCTATTTGTTTTAGGTGGTTAAACTTTTGTTTCACAGGTTTAGATCACTTAATGTTTACGTCTTGCACTTTTGGGTAATTTAGGTTTGGATCAGTTTTTTTTTGCATGTTAAGATATTTAGTTTTAGATAATTTAATTATTTTGTTTTGCATGTTACGACATTTAGTATTACATAATTTAGTTGTTTCTTTTATTGTAATTCTTCTTCTCTCGCATTTCGTGACGACTGGTCTCGAGAAGTCTGGACTAGCTTGACCGTTTGACATTACTACATTACTACGACGAATCGGTAGAAGCATGACGGACAACAGCGTGAGATTCGTAACAAAGAAAAACTATTGGAAAGACTCTTTTCCGTCTTAGTGGTTCAGCGGCTATGCTTACAGCATTAATTCCGGATTGCTTCACTCTAATAAATTAGTAACGTTTTTTTACTCTTCTTAAAGCTAATTGTACCTATTCTTGGCCTCTAATAAACTAAAACATTACGATTTGGTTCGACTAGTGCAACTAATTGTATAACTTACTCAATGCTAATAATATTCTAACAATAATGAGGTTGTAATTCCACTATAAATACTATAAATACTTTGATTCGAACGTCCCAGAGGGTGTGAGCTCTTACGTCTTCGGTACCAAACTATGACGAGTGAGGCGGGTTATTCCCTTATTTTTTTTCCCAGGCTGCTTTCCGCAAATTGGTCTTCTGCGTTACTTTCCACTAGATGATTGGCCTATTTATTGATCAACTCAATATGTACTTCGTGCTGGTAATATCTTCTTCGGTGTGTTGCTAGTGAGGCATAGTGGGGGTTACGATGGTTTGCTCCAAACATTGCTTTGATCCCAGTTATGGAGTAGGTATGTGGTTCTGAAAAAGAAAGTTTAAAGCAGCATCAAAACGAAAAAGGTATTTATATGACGCCACGATATTGCCAAGACCTCCACCAGTTTTTTTTATTTTTTTGAGAGTAACACACTTCCCATTCCTCCGAGAGATTTACTTGAAATCTCAAAACAAAACAAATAATATGACGCGAAATAGGAATATAAATCCTTCGTTGACTTACAAATTGCTACTACGTGAAATTCTTTATAGAGGCGACCTGTCGTCTCAAGCCAGAAAAGCCGTTATACTCAATAAATTTACTATAATCTTTGTTAGGATTTCAACACTAGACCATAAACATCACCTGTCAACAATGACTAAACATACTTGTTCCAATTCAAACCATAACATTAAAAATGTCCATTATACCCAAGTTTAAACGAATGAGTTCATACAAATAATATAATCCTAATATACCAAAATTCTATAAAATGAACGAGATGTATCTAACGTCTGGTCATATTTTAAATCAAGTGTGATGTGGTTTTAGATCCTTTACATGCCATATCCCCTGCGATTTCCTTTCCTTATTGGACAACTCGTAGGTCCAAGGAGAAACCACCCTATTTACTACGAAAGGCCCTCAGATCCGACAACACGTAATTCTTTCGCCAAACTAAATCGTTGATATAAAATCTAGCATCCCTCCTTCGCAGGTTGTAGGTATTCCTACTATGTTCCATTGCCTTTGAAGCCTTTTCCGTACATCGTTCCTAACTTCTTCTAAAGCTTTTGACCTTTCTTCGGCATTAAACTCTCCTTCGTTACATAGTTTACTATGACCATTTTAATTGAGGACAATTTCTCGTCCAAAATTTATGAAGAATGGGGTGAGTCTCGTCGACTCTTGGGTTACTGTACGGATAGCACAAGCTACTCTAGCTAAATAAAATTCCCACTTACGGTGGTTTTCCGTAACATAAGCCCTGAGGATCGCTTTGATAACTTTATTCGTTCTTTCAGCCGGGTTTGCTTGGGATGATAGAACGCAGTATATTTAATTTCAATGCCATAACCCGCGCACAATTATTGGAATTCCCGACTCTTGAACTGTGGTCCATTTGTCCCATATTAACGTTCTAGGCACCCCGAAGAGTAGAAAGACAGAATCTTCTAACGCTGTACTAATTGAATTCGCGGTCGCCGTCCGAAAGGGGAATAGCATCGGGAATTTACTAAATTAGTCCACTACTGTGAGTATGTAGACATAACCTCTGGTTGAACAAGGTAGAGGTCCAATGAGATCTAGACTTTCCGTTTCCCAAGGATTATTCGAAAGTTTCCGGGTAGCTATTAATCCTTCTGGTTTCCGAAGCACCACTGGTTTGGTAGATTGACAAGTCGTACACATTCGCACGTACGTTGCAATATCCACTTTCATTTGTGGCTAATAGTATTTTTGGACTAGTCGGTCATAGGTTTTCTGTAGTCCACAGTGACCTGAGGTAGGAATGTCATGAGCCCTATAAATAGCCTCCTTTCTTTCGCTCTTCGATAGCACCTGCTACCAGTTGTCTACATCGAAATTTAATGATGCGTACTTCGGCTTAAAATGTTTAAAGAGAAACCCACTTTCAAGTGTCCAGTCAGGGTATTTACTTGGTTTTTCCCTTACATTATTTTCCATTCTCTTATACCAATCGTCCTTGGATTTTGGTTTGACATTGACACAATTCATTACAGGTACTGCTCGAGAAAGAAAGTCAGGTAATAGGTCTCCTCTACCCTTCCGATGAATAATGTCAAATTCGTGATGCTGCAACCGTAATGCCCATCTAGCTAATCTTCCAGACGGATCTTTCAAATTGAGCAGCCACACCAATGTGTCATGGTCAGTAACTACTATAAACCGCGTGCCTTCAAGATAAGGTCGCCAGCTTTTCAACAGCCCAGATCACTGCGCGCTCTGTCGTTGAATAGTTTCTTTCACATCTATTCAACGATCGGCTTAAATATGCTACTATTCTCTCTTCCTCTTGGATTTCCTGAGTTAATACTGCACCCATGCCATAACCCGAAGCATCAGTGTGTATTATGAATGGCTAACTGAAATCAGGACAGGTAAGTATGGGGGCAGTCACGAGCTTATCTTTTGTTATCCGGAAGGCATCCTCGCATTCTCTAGACCATTCAAATTTCTTATTTTCCTTTAAGAGGTTCGTAATGGGCGCAATTAATGTGAAGAATGTTGGTATAAAACGCCGGTACCATGCTACCATTCCGATAAATTTACGAACTGAGACTGTTTTGGGATAAGGTATGTCTAGAATGCACTTGACCTTTTCCGGGTCAACTTGCAGACCATTTTCTCCGACCAGGTAGCCTAAACATTTCAACTGTGGCCTACAGAATTCGCATTTTGCATAGTTGATAACTAAACCGGCATTACATAGTCTATCTAGCACCTCTGTTAAGATCTTTTTATGTTCCTTGAAGGTCTTGGTTACTATGATCACATCATCTAGATAAACAAAAACATGGTCTTCCAAGTTTCCTGATAAGATTCTATCTATAAGTCGTTGCCATGTGGCAGGAGAATTTGTTAAGCCGAATGGCATTCGACGAAATTGAAACAGTCCGCGGCCGGGCACGGTGAAAGCTGTAATTTGTTTGGGAGATTGTGACATCGGGACCTGCCAAAAGCTGACTTAATGTCTAAAGAGGACATATAAGCTGCATCACGTAGTTTATCCAGAATATGAGATGTATGGTAAAGGGTATGCATCTTTCCTCGTGACTTTATTTAGCTTTCTAAAGTCTACGCAGAAACGATAAGTCCCATCCTTTTTCCGAAGCATCACAACAGGTGATGACCACGCGCTGTTGGATGATTCGACTATGCCTTCTTTCATCATCTCGTCTAACTCCAAGTCGATAATTCGTTGCATAGCAGGTGAAACCGGATAATACCTCTGTTTAATCGGACTGGAATCCGTCTCGATTGTGTGTTCGACTTCTGAAATCCAGCCTAGACCCTTGCCCATTTTCACCTTAGCAACGTTTATTATATTATCTAAGTCCGTTTGTTGTTGAGAAAAGAGTTTGGACTTTTTCTCTAGTGCCGACACGTAGTTTACTGATTCATTTGTTTTAAAATTCCACGAATTAGTAGTTAAATTTCCGGTTATATTCATCTGTCTCCAAAAATCTGCTCCTAATATGATAGAATACGGTATTTCTTGTACGACTATTACTTCGAGAAGTTTTATCTGACCTTCCAGTTCAATTGGTATATTTATTTCACCTAATATCGCGACATCATCCCCATTTGCTAATTTCACGTTCTCATATCTAGTCTTTCTAATGCATAGTCCCATTTTGCGTAATGCCTCCCACCCGCATCCACCAATAATGGTGCGTGAAGCTCCTGAATCCAAAAGCCCTACAAAATCTACTCCGAATATTCGCTATTTCAAGAAGGGGCGCACGTCATTCTCTACCTCGCTAAAGACTTAATCCCTTACTTTGTCTTTCGGCTCCGAGGATTCATTAGAACTCGCGGCACTTTCGGACAAATATGAGCTCAACTCGCCGCCTACTGCTGAGCTCGTCTTCCGTTTCCCAATACGGGGTTGGAATCTGATAAGTTACTAGAATTATTGCGACGTGTTGGAGGGTTTCTTTGAGTCCTTTCAGTATTTCTATTGTCTCGATGGTTACTATTATTAATAGGATAATTGCTACGTCCCGTCTGGACTCGGCAAAATCTAGCTATGTGTCCTTCTTGACCACACTTAAAGCATCTATATTGTCTCCTCGGGTATTGGTGGAAATCCTCACTATTCGTAGACGCTACTGTGGGTTGGTTTATTGATACGTATGCCAGGTCAGGTTCGAGCAAGTGAGAGTTGCGTTTATTGGGAGGAGGTACAAATGACTCCACGGAAACACGGACAGATTTCTAGTTTTCGACCAATATCTACCAGATCCTGGATAGTAGTTAGCTCCGTTAGTCCAAGCTGTGACTGATAAAAGGATGCAACGTTGCGCGTGATAATCTTTAGTTGCTCTGTCTCCGGTAGGGGTTGACTAAGCCTCGTGAATAAACTTTTCATCACGGCGCCATATGTCCCAATGCTCTCATCTTTCCCTTGCGTTCTCCGCTTAATCTCTTCGATGAGTCGGTCATCATAGTCCGGCGGTAGATATTCCTTCCTAAGCTCCGCCACTAATTCTGTCCATGATTTAAACTTGCTCTTATTGGCTCTATGCCATATAAGGGCCCTGCCTGTACAAATCTCTAACGCGGAACGGAACACTTGTGTTTTATTGACACCTCTAGTGTCGCTTAACACGGTGACCCTCTCCAGGAATGAATTCAGAGACTGTCCGGGGTCTCCTGAAAATCGTATGCCCCACTTGTATAATTCTACCTTAGGTGAAGTTTGAAGAACCACCCTAGATGTAGACAGACTCTCATTGTGTTCATCCTCATCTGTTCCCGATTCTTCGCCTTCCTACTAATCTTGTAGAGTACCCAAAGCTACAACTAATGCATTCCTAATATCTGCTTTATCCCTCTTTTGAGATTCTTCTTTAGCTACACACCTATTAATCCTACCTAAAGCCCAATCTATTTTAGTTCTAATTTTTGTATACTCTACTGAACAAACATCACCTTTAAATACTACAACTTGGCCTTGAATTTCATCTAACTTCTTTCGCAACGCCTCTTTATCCTGTTCGAATGTAAAGGGTAAGGCCGAATAAGCAACACCTGTCCTGACTTTTTAGCATTTAAAGCGCCTTGAAGGCTAGAACGCATTTCCTAAACTTTCCCTACTTGAAGCCCCCGTATTGTGATCTCATACACGAGACAGGCTATTGACTTCCATGGCAAAGCTTTTACAGGTAATTTAATTAAATGTTTTCAACGAATAAAAGTAGATACTGTAATACAGATTCTTTTCAAATTAATAATCGTAGCGTTATGAGTAAACAAAATAAACAATAAATTTATAATATAATTTATAAATTTATACAGCAAGAGTTAGAAGATACAAACATTGCTTTGTGCTACAAGAAATATATTGAGTACCTGTGAGACTATGCACTATCTATATTATCTCTCAGATGACTTGCCTCTTATTAAAACCAAACCTGAGCTTCAATTTAAATACTTTGACTCTAACGGCGAGATTTTATTTACAAATTCTCAGTTAAAAGTTCATGTATACTACCACTCGGGTTGTATAGAGGTTCGTCTTCGTCTAGAGACGCGCTAGTTTTCAAAGTGGTTAGACCTAGTCTGAGTTATATCTGAATATTATACAAAGTTTGTATAGAAAGCCTTTTAAATGACTTACTCTGCTTGATAAATCGATTTGAAAACAACACCAATTGTTTACACACGTTAGTTACTTGAGGACAGTGAACAAATTAAACAACGAAAGGAATTAATAACTTTCCCCTAGCACTAACCAAGTAATGCTAAGTGCGTCTTTGCTCAGTAACGACGAGATCTGAAATAGGTTCCAGTGATTTTGTTCTTATGAACGAACGGAATATTACTCTTTCAACTTCTTACTTAATAAAATTAAAAAAAAATCACAAATCCGCTTTGCCGACGGTGGTTACTAGCTAGTGTTTGATGAACACACGACCGACTCAATTACAATTTATTTAAGGCCACTTCGACCAAATTCATATAAATGCCCAAATAAGTTCAATGGCAATAAAGCGTAGTCTTGTTTGAAAGCCTAATTGAACATGAACACAAAAATATTTAATTATTCTACTGGATAGAGTCTTGCTCCGGTATACCTTTATAGCTTGCCCATCACTCTCTACAATATCTATGTATAAATGTACTCCTTAAGCATCTCGCGAAATGAAGAGAACTTTGAGAATAATGGGGCGAAACTGAGTTTTCTTATTTTTATCAGATCCAATAAACTTAAAATTAATGTAAAATAATTAGGAATAGAATAAAATATACCCAACGAGAATCAAAATCAAACGAACTCACTTACGTACGCATACCATGCTTATTCTGCGGGATAATTAAACAAAAATGTAAGCACCCTAACTACTTTAAAGCCTTAAAAGCTGCGCAAATACTATAGCTCGACCTAAATATATCGATTGATCAATGGGCAAAACCATAGGTAATGGATGCTACCTTGTTTCTAAGACGATGTCAAACTTCTAGATAGCATGCAAAGGTGAATAATTCACAAAAAAAAAAAAATAATTCAAAATTTCACCCCCTGCTAAAATGTTGGCGGGCCGTACGTCGCCGAAAATGATTAAATCCGTATGTATGTTGTCTTACCCTACGAGATATTTCGTTGATCGCGGAGATCTATTTCAAAATGAAATTTATTTAACTCATGGCGGAAATGGATCCCAAGATTGAGTATGTACATTATTCTGTGCCCTTCTCTACACAAATAATTCTCATACAGTCGTAGTTCGGCACTCTTCAAATTTTATCTCCACGGCTCAGTGAAATTATTCTGATTTTATAACTAAGCACTCCTCTTATCTGAATGATTAATGTTTAACCATCGACAGAGTTTATTTCTATTTCAATATTTAAAGTATAAACACATACATATATCAACATTCCTTTTTGTGATTCTTTCTGCTCACCACGTGTATGCTAATAGTTCACAACGGCACGAAGTAAATTGCTTCCAGCCATCCACGTATGGGCACAATGCTATTGTGCACCTTGCTACCTGTGCCTAAGGTAACCAACTAACTAGTAAAAGTAAAACAAATAGTTTTTTTCCAGTTTATAAGTACTCTTAAATTAAAAAAAAAAATGCAATTGTAAAAAAAATTGTTGTTAAAAATATTGTGTTTAACAATTAAAGAAAATCAATTCACAAAATCTTATTAGAATATACATATAGCATCTTTACACCGTTGCTCAGCCTTAATTTAGATATATAATTTGTGTATATTTTCCCCAGAGGAGGGCAAAACACACTCACTTCAATCTTACATACAAATACTTCTGACTGGCTGTGCTAATAATCCAGGAAAACTTGATCATGATAAGTAATTTTGTATACTTCCTACGAAACAAATGAAAATGATTGCTGCTGGCACAGATTAGTGGATCTACGTCTATTATCCGCACGTCACTACCGACACTCCAACCAGAAAAGAAAATACAGAAACAATGAGATGTACCGCTACATCCGCTATTCCTCGCAACTGGAACTGCACTTATTTCAGAAAACAGGCTTTCAAAATTCCAACTCTTCTTGCCTAGCCAAACAATTCAGCAAAACTCAATTCTCATAATATATATATTTTTTTTTGTGGACCTTGCATTTACATACAGGTATCATCTGGCCCCACGTTGGGCGCCAAATTTTTTACGTTGCGGAAGTATACAATATTACTTATCATGATCAAGTTTTTCTGGATTATTAGCACAGCCAGTCAGAAGTATTTGTATGTAAGATTGAAGTGAGTGTGATTTGCTCTCCTCCGGGGAAAATATACACAAATTATATATCTCAATTAAGGCTGAGCAACGGTGTAAAGATGCTATATGTATATTCTAAGAAGATTTTGTGAAGTGATTTTCTTTAATTGTTAAACACAATATTTTTAACAACAATTTTTTTTACAATTGCAAGATAAATCTCGAAACTGATCAGAAAATTCCTACATACGTAGGTTACCTTTTAATTTCCTGGTCTTTGCTTAATTTTAAGTACTTGGACTCGTCGAGTATTAGAGTGGAGTCCCGAATCCGGGTAACTACCCAGTCCGAGTCGAGTCTAATCGAATACAGAAACCCTATAATTTATTAGAAGCGCTGCAATAACATATGAGCGCATGGTTATTTACCGCTTTTGTAAAATTATGATCTGATTGCTTCCCCTCGCCACAAGTCCACGCCACGCCACTGCTTTGGACACGATAAATGACGTTGTTATCCAGATCTAAAAAACTGCCTGAAAACCCGTGAACGTGGAAAGTGGAAACTTTGCTCACGGGGTTTTCATAAAAATTGCAAATACAAGTTCAAAAATAGGCTAAATCGGGCAACTCTTTCTTAGGGTTAACATACAAATATTTCGATTTTTAGTATACATATATTGGGGCACTGCCTGACAAGGAGTTCACGTAGAGAACTGAAATTTGATACGTGGTGTTTTCATACAAATAGTAAATAAAATTGCAAAAGTGATCTGAATGGGGCATCCCCTTCCTGATATTGCCATAACAAATTTTGGCTTTTCATTATAAAAAAATGCCTTCTTGAACAACTATATATTTGTAAACTGTCTGAGAATGCGTCGACGTGGAAACCTCAAATTCTGTACACGCCACTTTCATGAAAATTGTACATGCGATTTGAAAATGGACCCATTTTTGGCGTTGCTATACAAAACTTTAGGTTTGCACTATATATTTGGACACTGCGTCACGCCTCGACGTAGAGAGCTGAACTTTTTTACACGGGTCTTTTAAAAAAAAAGTGTTAATTAAGTTCACAAATGGGATCAATCGACTAACTCCTTCATAACGTGCCATACAAAAAAAAATTTGTACGTGGCGTTTTCATAGCAATTGTAAATAAAATTTCAAAAAAAACTAAATCTGGTTACCCCTTCTTGGTTGTTTTTCACTATATACTTTGTAGCTGCCTGAAAAGGCGTCGAGGTGGAGAGCTCATATTTTGTACACGGTGTTTTCTTAAAAATGCAAATACAGTTCGAAAAGGGGACCAATCTTGCAACTCCTTCGTAGGGTTGCTATTCAAAAACTTCGTGCTTTACTATTGTAGTATGCATTAATTTCAATAAATCGATTGATTCAATAATTTAAAATACAATTATTGCGGTCAATCGATTCACAATAATTTCGAAACCAATATGCATTACAATGCATAAACAAGCTAAATAAAAAGAAATAAGATTTCGACACCAACTACACTCGGAACTGTGTCTCTGACCAAGCATTTTTGTCGTTGCGACAAATGTATGCCATCAACAGTTCCAAGTGTATGAGGTTATTTTTTTAATATGTAAGCATATAGTATGGTAAGCATAGGTTAACGTAGGTAAGAACAATGTATAAATAACCAGGGAAATTTAATAAAGAACATCAGTCAATTGTACTAGCTATACGAAAATAGTCCGCGTTTTTATTTTAATTTGGAGTGAAAGCTCACAGCTGCTCCGACTTCAATTACATTACTTATCTCGGAGTTAGAGCTTTGAATAAGCCGCTCCAGTGGAGTGAAAGCCCCACGGCTGCTCCCAGGTCAATTTCTCTTCGACAAAATTGATAACCTACCTAGAGCTTTTTGAATCGTAAATTATCACATGGCGACCGTGACAATTTGGACCGTGCATCTTCATTTTCCTTTGGCCAAGAAAATTTAAAATTTTTGGATCGTGCCGTTTGGACATGACGATTTGAATCGTGCATGTTTCCTTAATCGACAGTGACATATCACACGACGACCACCGTAAAGAAGTCTTCAAGAGGTCGGCACAAAAGACACCAATCATAATTAAAACAGAAGAACATGAACAGCGAGATCGACAAAATATTCGAAAGATTTTTCAGCAACCTGGAAAAAACAAAACCACGGGAAAGCAACGTTGACAATTTAACACACGAGGCTCCAGAATATAAACCGAGTTCAAAGAAAATTACAGTACCGGAGAGGAATACAGAGGGTTTAACATTATACCCAATGAACGAGAAGCCAACACCATACATCCCAAAAACAAGGCTGAGCAACAAAAATCCTCCACCATACAAGGCGGGACCAAAAAAAATTACCATCGAGAAGTACAGAAACAGAGGTACTGTCAAAACACTAGCTAAGCTACCAAAAAGAGGAGGCAAGAGGCACAAAATTGCGAAAGATTTAAAAAATTACAAAGTACTTTTCGAAATAGCAGCAACCGAAGAGGAACAGGAAAAGTACAGAAAATTGATAATACTGACAAAAAAACAGCTAAATATCATCAAAAGGAAAAAATAACAGTTATATTAATTTAAAAATAATGTGTAAAAGTAGAAGTAGCTCTAGTCTAAATACATTCAAAGATACTTAATATGGTAAAATAAAAAAAAATATATAAAATAAAATTTTTTTTTTTAAATTACATTAAAACAAAAAAAAGATTTAAAAAAAAATATCCTTTTGTTTCATTCAAATAAATAACAGCGACAATATGTTGTAATATGTTCATTTGCCTTAAATGCAACTTCATATCAGACTCAATAGAAGCTCTGAGTGAGCACATAGTAATAAACCACGAGCAAAGTGTACAACAAAATTCAATACCTACAAGCACAAAAAAAGTAGACTTCAAAAGATTTACAGATAGATTAGTACATAAATGTAGGGAATGTATATATGTGTCTGATAATATAGATGATCTAATAGAACACAGTAAAATCAATCATTCTTAATAAAAGTAGAATAAATTTAAAGTTTATAAGAAAAAAATATATATTAAATAACAAAATAACAGAGTTTTAATGAACTATGGGTAGTACAAAATCAAAAAATGCCGACAACAACGGCGAAATAGTAAATAACCTAATTATAGAGGATACAGTTTCTGTGGAAAATAATCAAATAGTTATAATTTTGTGCATATTGGTTGCAATTAAAATCATTGAATTCGTTTATACACTGTATAAAGACCATAGAAGGGGTTTAAGGAAAAGATACCTCAGTACCCCAACGAAACTAAATATCGCAACTGTCTGATAAATGGAAGCACTTATAAAGATCGAAAAGGAAAATGATGCAATATTGACCAACTTTAGTAAATCAGTAAACCGTCCGTATACCACGAAAACTCCGAAAGAGAAAGAGGAATTAACAAATCAACTCTTTGCCAAGGCAACAGAAAACGCACTAATACAAGCGGATGTCGAAACAATTTTGAAAATAAAAGTCATCTACGAAAGTATTAGAAAGACAGCAAACAAAATCGTGGAGATTATTAAAACTCAGAGAAAAACAACGATGGCTTTTGACATAAAAACAGCTACATCGCTCATACAACCCTATGATGGAAAGCAGGATGAAACTGATGGTTTTATCGAGTCTAGACGAGCTAACAGCGAATGAGCATAAATCAATTATGATCAAATTCATCAAGACACGTATAACGGGAAAAGCCAAGTATGTAATATCAGAAGGCACAAATACAGTATTAACAATCAAGGCCAAGTTAAAAGAAAAAATTTCGGCAAAATTATCGTCAGATGCCATCCTGGCACTACTACGATCATGCCAGCAAGGCAGCAAAAAACTCACAGATTTTTCCAACCAAATAGAAAATTTATCAGGCCAACTAACGAGAGCCTTTATAACAGAGAAAGTAGCAACTGGAGAAGCAGCCGAAAAATTGGCTGAAAAATTTTCAATACAGTCATTTACGAATAATGTTGCAAATGCGGAAACAGAAATTATATTAAAGGCCAGTAATCTTGCAACACTTTCAGAGGTAACTGTGAAGGCAATATCAGTAGATAAACCACAGTTAAGTAATGTCCTACATTATAATACCAACCCATCAAGAAAGTTTCATTATAATAACAACCAAAACTTTAACAATCAAAATAACTATATCAGGAACAGGGAGTGTTGGCCCAAACAACAATACGATAGAAACATGACAAATAATAATAGACATGCACAACCACGAAATCAATATAATCACCGTAATAAAAAATATATTGGTAATGTTCCATCAAATAGTAATATACGTTACCAAAACAACACAAGAATAAACAATACCTATAATCAAAGGAGAAATGTAAACTACTTCCAATCGGGGGAATATCAAGCCCCCCAACCAGAGGAAGAAACAACACGGTTGGGGGCTGCGTCAAGTTCAAGCCAAGCATACATTGCCTAAACCTCTCCTTATCAAATTTTATTAAAGCGTATGTCGACATGTGCGGGTCAGTATGTACCTTGATTGTAGACACAGGGGCAGATATATCCATATTCAAGAGGGGAAAAATTAGCAAAGAACAACCTTACTATTCTAAAAACACTTGCATTATTCAAGGGGTTACGGATACTAAGAGGCAATCAATTGGGGCAACATACACAAAATTACGTTTCAACGACCAATGCATGGTCGAACACTTATTTCAAATAGTAGAGGATGACTTTTCCCTCGGAGCTTACGCAATTCTAGGACTAGATTTCCTAGCTAAGTTCAAGACCATTATCGACTATGATACGTGGATCCTTACAATACACACACCTAACAGCTCAGCAGAAATCCCAATACTAAACGGTCCATCCGAAAACTCTATTATCATTCCACCTCGATGTGAAATAATAAGAAAATTCAATGTCAAAGATCAAGAAAGTTCCAAGATATAGTGATCACTGGTCAAGAAATCCACCCAGGTATATTCATTGCAGGAGCAATAACTTCACAAAACTATCCACTAGTCAGGATCCTAAACATTACAAATAAAACAACAACACTAGAAAATTTCGATATAAAAACACAACCACTCTCAAACTTTAACACTATTAATACAGACGCAATAAAATCAAATAGAACAGAACAAGTTATTTCCAGATTAAACCTAAACAGCATTCCAGACTACACCAAAATTCAATTTGAAAAATTATGTCGAGAATATGAAGACATATTTGCGTTAGAAAGCGAACCTCTAACAACCAATAACTTTTACAAACAAAATATAGAAGTAACTGATAATAGAGCAGTATATACAAAAAACTACCGAATTCCAGAAGCGCACAAAACCGAGATTAGCAGGCAGGTACACAAAATGCTAGTAGACGGAATAATAGAGAATTCGGTTTCTCATTTTAATTCTCCAATACTACTGGTACCCAAAAATTCCAACAACCAAAGTAAAAAATGTCGTTTAGTAGTTGATTTCAGGAACCTTAATCTTGGCAGATAAATTTCCATTGCCTCGTATAGAAGAGATACTCGACCAAATGGGCCGAGCCAAATATTTCTCTACACTTGACCTTATATCCCGATTCCACCAAATACCACTAGAAAAATCTTCTAGAAAGCTCACAGCTTTCTCAACTAATCAAGGTCACTACCAATACACCCGACTCCCTTTTGGACTTAACATAAGCCCAAACAGTTTCCAACGGATGATGACCATCGCTATGACTGGTTTGACACCGGATTGACATTGACGATATCATAGTAGTCGGATGTTCACAGTCACACCACATTAAAAATTTGCAAACAGTATTTAACAGATTACGAGAACGCAACCTAAACTTAAATCCTGAGAAATGCAAATTTTTCCAAACAGAAGTCATCTATGTATCTTGGACACCGAATATCATCACAAGGCATAAGCCCAGACAGTTCAAAATACGAGGAAGTTAAAAATTACCCAATCCCAAAAAACGTCGACGAAGTCAGACGATTCGTGGCGTTTTGTAATTACTATCGCCGTTTCATCCCCAACTTCGCAGAAATAGCACTGCCATTAAACAAACTGCTCCGGAAAAATACAAGATTTGAATGGGCAGAAACCCAACAAAAATCTTTCGATACCCTTAAATCAAGCTTAATATCCCCAATAATACTTCAGCACCCTGATTTCAAAACCCAATTCATTATTTCTACGGACGCCTCAAATGCAGCATGTGGAACAATCTTGTCACAAAATATCGACGGAACAGAACACCCAATCGCATACGCTAACAAAACATTTACCGCCGGAGAAAAGAATAAGTCAGTAATCGAAAAGGAACTCCCAGCAATACATTGGGCAATTATCCATTTTAAGCCTTATGTTTATGGCAGAAAATTCATAATAAGGACAGATCATCGAACCTTAACATATCTCTTCGGAATGAAAAATCCGTCATCTAAACTCACACGAATGAGGTTAGATTTAGAGGAATTTGATTTCGAAGTCAAATACGTAAAAGGAAAAGAAAATAACGGACCCGACGCGTTATCAAGAATACAACTTGACATTGACGATTTAAAGGAAATCAATGTCCGACGCGTCCAAACCCGAGCGATGACAAACCAAAAAGAACCAAACATAATGTCCGAGGAAATGAAAAATACTCCTATAACCCCGCAGCCTGATCAACTGCGCGTTTGGGAGGTATCATCCCCAACAAAGATAGTCAAATTGCCTGAACTAAAGGTAAAAATTACGAACTGTAGGAATAAAGAAAAACAAATAGAAATTAATATAGTGCACAAGTATGAACAATTATATAAGCGGTATATAAATATAAAAAATATCCAACCAGTAGATCCAGCACTAGAGCAGGTACTCGAAATATTGAATAATGATATCTACAAACAATTTCAGACCAAGACTCTGAAACTTTCTGCAGAAAGTGAAATATTTAAAACAATTAATTTAACCGCATTTAAAATCCTAGGAAACAAGATATTAAAGAATCTAAACATTAAGATTTTCAAACCGCAACAGTTCATATAAGAAACAACGAAGATAAAACAAATCTTACACGATTACCACTCCACACCTACAGGAGGTCATCTGGGTCAATCGAGGCTGTATAAAAAGCTGAAGGAAATTTACAAATGGAAAAAATGAGGAAAACAATAGCAAAATATGTAAATAGATGCGAGCTCTGTGCGAAAAATAAGCACCAGAAACAGAATAAAGAGCATATGGAAATAACCACAACACCAACGAAAGTTTTCGACATTGTATCCATCGACACAGTCGGTCCATTTACAAAAACCAAAAACGATAACAGATACGCAGTAACAATACAATGCGATCTAAGCAAATATATAGTAATAATACCCACAAAAGACAAAGAAGCAAATTCAGTAGCAAAAGCAATAGTGAATGGGTTCATACTAACATACGGACCTATGAACAAAATTAAAACTGATCTGGGAACTGAATACAAAAACCGGGTCCTTGCGGAAGTATGTAACATACTAAAAATAAAACAACTATACGCAACCGCTGCACATCCTGAAACCATAGGAGCACTGGAAAGAAACCACAAGTGCTTAAATGAATACCTTAGATGTTTTGTAAATGACGATAGAAATGACTGGGATACATGGATTCCATATTACGCATTCTGCTATAATACCACACCAAACACAGTACATGGTTACACACCATTTGAACTCATATTTGCCAAAAGTATAAACCTACCCTCAGAACTAACAATTAATAGGCCAGACCCTGTATATAACTATGACTTGTATAGTAAGGAGATGAAATACAGACTACAACAAGCTATAAGCAAAGCAAAACAATACCTCCAGGCATCTAAAGTACTAAGGAAACAGGTAAATGATACTAATTGCAAACCAGTATCAATTAAAATAGGCGACAAGGTACTAATGACAGTACAGAATAGACGAAAACTAGATCCTCTATACAGCGGACCATATATAGTTCAATCAATTGCATTATCGAAGATATAAATAAAAATAAGATCAAAATACATAAGAATAGACTAAGAAATATAGAAAATTAAAGGCAGAAATAAAAACATTATATTAATTTAGATTAAACACCGGTATAGATAATTAAGTACAACTAATAACAAAGCCAATGAAAAAAACTATCGTAATAAATATATGTAAACCTAACAATAAGTAGGAATAAGTAGCCATTGTAATCAACTATATAAGCATATCGTATAAACTAAATGATAACAATTAAGACCTAACATAACCAAACTGTAAATATAAACAAACAAACAAATCAAAAAAAAATGTCTTGTAAACACAAATTTTTTTTTCCCTAAGGGGGAAAGGTGTAGTATGCATTAATTTCAATGAATCGATTGATTGCAATAATTTAATATACAATTATTGCGGTCAATCGATTCACAATAATTTCGAAACCAATATGCATTACAATGCATAAACAAGCTAAATAAAAAGAAATAAGATTTCGACACCAAGTACACTCAGAACTGTGTCAACCAAATTATTAACAAAGAAAACAAAAAATTACTCGACGTGCATTTGCCGCGGCGATTAATGATTGCGTCACTGACCAAGCATTTTTGTCGTTGCGACAAATGGATGCCATCATCAGTTCCAAGTGTATGAGGTTATTTTTTTAATATGTAAGCATAGGTTAACGTAGGTAAGAACAATGTATAAATAACCCGGGAAATTTAATAAAGAACATCAGTCAATTGTACTAGCTATACGAAAATAGTCCGCGTTTTTATTTTAATTTGGAGTGAAAGGTCACAGCTGCTCCGACTTCTATTACATTACTTATCGCGGAGTTAGAGCTTTGAATAAGCCGCTCCAGTGGAGTGAAAGCACCACGGCTGCTCCCAGGTCAATTTCTCTTCGACAAGATTGATAAGCTACCTAGAGCTCTTTGAATCGTAAATTATCACACTATATATTTGGGCAATGTATATACACACACAGGCACAGAGTGAAACCGTAGAGTACGGAATCGAGCGATCGAGTCAGATAATTGCTTAGATATTATTCATGGCTAACCAGCCCACCCCCACCCATCTTTAGAGCACCCTTTAAAACTTTTAATACTTAAAAAACCTGTAAAACTCAACCAATCAGATGAAATTTTACACCCGAAAATCGAATTAAATTAAAAAAATATATTTTCTTGTGTCCAAGTGATATTTTAATCGTTTAAAGGAATTAAACTCATTGCGACTTTAATTTTCAAAAGTTATTCTTAACTAATTCCTGCGTATGGGCAAGAGAGACGGAGCATGGTAAACACAATCGTTACCTTATTCTTTCTGTCGTGATTGCATCTGCAGCCAACATAAAAACTTCAAATGGCATAAGAAAACGTTTAGTAAGAAATATTTTGTGTTGGTAGCTCCAACTCTACCATAGGGCCAAAGAGAAAACTTGTGCCATTCTTTCATATGGGAAAATGGCAATACGCTCAATCCATTGTTATAAGTCAGTGTTATATATATATTCTAAGCGCGCACCAGCCGTAGATCCACACGACTGAAGCCTAACACAATTGCGACGACCAACGACTATTGCAGTAATAGGAAGAATTTTCTCCAGGAAGGTTTCATGGAGCGTGCATTAGATAGGAATCTGCAGTTTTCGTTGTCGTCGACCACTTTACTGAATTAATTCAATTACGACGACCAGAGAGGCCGACGCGCGACGACTATTGCAGTCATAGGAACAGTTTTCTCTAGGAACGTTTTATAGAGCGTATATTGCATAGGAATTCGTCGGCCGCTCTGTCATCGCAATTGTGTTTTTAGCCTTGACACGATCAGATTTATGGCGAAATTGCTCTCATTGTGCTTTGAACTTCTTTATGCCAAATAAAATAGATTATCGCGCAGTCCATGTTAGAATATGTCAGGGGCTTAGATCATAAAACGAAAGGATAGGCTATGAGGAAGAAAAACTTAAGCATTTTTCTTCAAGTAGTAGAATCGCATCGATGTGTTTGTTTAGTCATGGAAGTCGTAAACTACGATATTTTCTGAGCGGGCACATAATTTAGTGGTTGAAAGTTAATCAAATATTGAACAAGTTTTATAATTTCCTGTCACCGCGATTCGTATCATTTTTTCAGTTAATAATTTTATAATTCTTTTATCACTTATTACATTTTTAAGAGTTTTCCTAGTGCCCCATTTATTTGCTGATAATATTTCTTGTCGTTGCCTTTGCTTGACTGACATTAAACAAGAGCCCCGATGACATTTCAATTGTAAGATCTAAGAAATGACAAATGAGCAATGTCAGAAATATCGAACTGACAAAAACTAAAAGCCCAGCCCTCTTGTCATTTCCCCCCCGTGGCTACAAAAAAATTGCTTATCACACGTACACGAATTTTATACAAGGTAGCCTATCCTTTCGTTTTATGATCTAAGGTCAGGGGACGGCTATTTGAAAACGAAATTTTTATCTTTTAAGCTAAGTAGGCTAGGCCTTAAAATTCGGTGGTGACACAATTTATTTAACTCGTATCGTTGAAGACTTATTTCTTACAATAGCTTGAAAAGTTTTAAAACACTTATTTCAGATATTAAACAAAACTAGGTGGTGTTTGTGTTGAATCTAGATGGCAACGAAAAAGGAAAAAAATAAAACTGTAAGAAATTAAGTATTTCAATATATTGACGGTATTAAATGTCTTGAAAATTAGGAAAAAACCCCAAGAAAGGAAAAAGAACATTCTATACCCAAGTTAGCTCCAGTTCACATCCACTTCAAAATAGAAACAATTAAGAATTTTCAATATTTTCATAAATTAAGTTCTGAATTTTCACTGGAACTGTCGCACTGCAATAAAATTATAAAGTCAACAAATCCAGATGGTGGAAAATTTTACTTATGTTCATGCCCAAACGATGATTTAATCTTGGAAGAGGGCTCTGATGTGATTGAGTTGAATCTGCACTACATTTTGACTATTCACCCAGATGATATTTCCCAAATACTGTCGTTAGCAGATTGTCCGCTTTTCATTATATTAAATCTATTTACTGAAAACGTAGAAGATTTTGGAGAAACAGAGGAAGAGGTAAATGCAACTGATGATGATACGACTTCAGAAAAAAGTATAGAAAAAGGTGAATCTCCAAAATTTCCTAAAAGTAAAAAGCTTAAAGAAAACAAAGTGCCTATTAAGGAGGAAAACAAAGAAAATCAAAAAGGAAAGAAGAAGAAATCAAAAGGAGACAGCCCAGATAAATCTAAGGCACAGAAGGAAATCGAAACTGAAGCTATTGGAAAAGAAGAAGAGTATAGTAAAGCTCGTAAAATTCCAATTGGATTTGGGCACTTCGATCTGGCGCAAATTATAATATCAAAACCGTTAAATAGCCATGTAGAACTTTATTTATATCCAGAGTTTGTCTATCCAAATATCAAGACTCCTAAAATAACAATGCATATGTATTCGGCCTTGGGCGTTCTTCAAAATACTAAAGTAAGATTTTGCAATATAGCTTCGATCACCCTCGAGTCCGTATTTAATTTTCCGGATTACATGAAGAAAAAAAGCAATCATGTGCACGTTGACTTTTCGTTGATATCTTCCGAAGATTTAACAATTAAACACAAACTATTTACATTCAGAAATGGTAGGCTTGCTGAATTTGGAACTCAGGATAGACGGAAAACATGGAGAGGACATCCTAATGTAAACGGTCTTGGTACATTTACATCAAAAATATCATCAGATAACATGAGAGGGATATATGTTGAAAATATCGATTTACTTTTAAAAATTGAAAAGCATGACCCAGTTTTTGTGTTTGATTCATTGCACCGGATACTTCTTACTGAAGAAGATACTCTAAATCTGGAGCATTTGATAAATTATAAATTTGTCCAATTAATGGTGGAAATCAGTATTGGTGAAAAGCAAGAGCACAGATACGTTGCATTTGCAGATTTATCACCATTTCTTTATCCAGATGGTAAGTTTTTATTCCTTGCTCTCAAAGAACATTTGAAAAATAATATAATAATTTTATTTAAAGAATATAGAGTACCAACAGAACTATATTCAAACATTAAAATATAGATATAATACGTAGTGTTATAACTCAAACAAATCGTAGTCATTTTAATTTGTGTTGAAAAACTTACAAATCGTTGTATTTGTTCTGAAGAAAACTCGTCCAAAAGCAAATTTAGAGAAAATTTAGGTAGAGTAACAAGAAATTAACTTCCAATTAACTTCAATTATGCTTCAATTTTATTTTAATTAAAACGAAAAATGGTTTATTTTGCTGTTGTTGAATTTCACTGAAATATTCAATCTCATCCACTGCCTTTACTCGAATATATTCTGCATTGCTTCAAACAGCAAAACACAAATTTTACACATATCAGTACTTCCTGTACAAAAATCGTGAAGTTAAAAAAAAGAGCACGTAGCTCGAAAAGCGATTGTAATAAAACGTTTCGAATTTCGTCTGCACATCTTATCAATATATTGCCTTTGGTAAAACAATTTTATCAGTCATACCCCTAAATAATTAATTTAAAAATATTTATTTCGACGGACCCACTTATTTTATTTGTTTACAGTTCACCTCAGTTGGTACTTGGTGCATAGACCGAAAGAGTCAGCAATATAAAAGTGAACCCACTTTTTGTAGTGCATTTCTATTAACGTAGTCAGTCTATATTATACATGTCAGTGGGTGCATCACTCGTGTTGCTAGGACAATCCCTTATCGAGTGACCAGATTTTTGGCATCAGGAGCAATGCGGTCGCTTTTGTGATTTTTGGCAATTAATAGGTAAATGTCCCCGTTCCCAGCAGTTAAAGCTAATTTGCTCGGTCCAATTCAGATTTGACTTTGGTTTGTTGTTGTTTATGTATTCAAAATTACTTCGTACTTGTTGTGTTACAGAATGCTGCGTTCCTTTTCTCATTCAGAATGTTTTTTTTCAATCCAATTCGTTCTTTTTTTCGGGCCGAACGATTTAGTTTCAATTTGTCATCGCTTTTTTCGAACTCCGAATGTCTCTGAATGCACCTGAGTTTTTCTCGGATTTAAACAAAACGATTTTAATTTGTATTCGTGAAAGTGTTGTTTACAATTTGGATGAGGTGATATAGTTGAGTTTAAGTGACCTATGTTGGAAAATGGTTTTGTTTTTCATAAACAACAATTTTCACGAAATTATACTGGCTTTTATAAAATGGAAGAAATATCAAACACTTGAAATGGTTCTGTTTCGGTCCTTTTCTATGAGCACAGAACTAAATTATGACATTGTTCTGTCGATTCATACAGATTCATTCAGAACGAGAAAAGGAACGCAGCAGAAGAGTTATCGTCCGACCGAGAATAACTATTTTCAAAATATTGTCTAATCGTTGCTAATATTTCGTTTGGGGTAGAACATTGCATAGTTGCTATAGCATTTTGAAGACCAATGTGATTCAGTCCGCGTCGAATATATTTTATGATTGTGCTTTTGTCCAAACACTATCTATACTTAAGTATAGTTTACACTACACATGTCTAAAGCTTAGCTTACATTTGCTACTTACAGTTATAAAGTGTATTTATATAAAAGAAATGTTATGAACATAATAAAGTTATATAAAAAACTATCATGATAACTTTGGAAACAACATCATTATGAATATTTTGAAATTGCATCGCAAATCATGGAGACCCGCAAAATATTCAAATTGCGACATTTATGTCCTCAATAGGATCTGCAGCAATACAAGTATTTAGTTCACTAATGCAACCACTTTCAGCAGTTGATGCACGAGAAATATCCTTGGATCGAGTAAAAAGTATCTTCCAAGACTATTTTTCACCAAGGGTAAACACTACATTTGAACGATGTTAATTTCCACAAATCCACCAGGAGAATGGAGAAAATTCGACGAACTTTTATCGACACTTTGTAACTTGTGGTTGTGTGCGGATAGCTCGGGAGTAGTCCAGGGTTAGGTTCCTCGACGTTTATATTATTCACAACAAACATAGGATATTTTTATATTCCAATACGAAAATCGTACGCACGTCTTGAGGCGAAACAGCACGGAGACGGACAGGCGATAAACTTGTTTGCGGATATTCTGATCTAGGCCAATACGAAAATCGTACGCACGTCTTAGGCAGAAACAGCACAGGGAAGGCAGGCGGGAAAATATTGTGCCGATATTCTGAGCTAGACCAATACGAAAATCGTACGCACGTCTTAGACAGAAACAGCACGGATAGTCGGGAGTTGTTGGCAGTCTGAATGCTGGGAGGCAACTGACTGATCACTGGTGCACTGGTGACTTCGATTTCTGCTGGTCTCCGGTAGAATTGGAGCTCTGCTCTGCTCGAACTCTCGATGAAGACTGATTTTTAGCAGCGGCGGGCCCCTTTATATATGCGCGGTCAGCAGTGCTGCAGTGTACAATAGACCTGGCGGCGCTAGCTTTGTCTATTCTCCCACTGCTGGTCGACTAGCTTTTGCGATCAGCATCTGTGTGGTACGCAGGCGCAGTGGAATTGAGTGTATGATACTCTGTCATGCCCTGGCCGCGTGATCGGCTCTGATGTTGCTGATGTATATCTGTGCTGAAGCTGATCATTAATCTGTGTTATATTTGCTAATGTAGGCTTTGGCGTCTTTTATTTCTCTGCTTGTGAGAATTAAATCATGTAGATGACGGAATTTTGTGACAGTTTTTCACATTATTGTATGAAGGTAGGGAAAGTGGGATATTAGTGTGGGTGAGAGGCATGTGACTTCGTTACATCTCCCCCTTTATTCGAAAAAAAATAGAAATGTTCAATATTTTGTAACTGTAGCTTCTTGCTCTACAAAATGTTGAACCGCTCATTAGTTGAGGAAGCTTCCCACTTCTCGGTGGAGTATTCGGATGAAGCCGGTTTTCCTTGTCGTGCGTAGAAATTTATTACCTACACGTGGGATAAGCAGGAACTGGGATTTCTTCTTATCAAGGAATGTCTGTAATGTGTCTATGTCGGCTGGAGGGTAACTCTGCCTTGTAACTGGGGTAGCTAGATTTCCAAGAGCGGATGTCCATTCCTTATTATGATTGATTCGATCACCTGTGGCATATAGTAAAACATATGTTTTATACTGAATTCTTCCCACTGAACGTGTACTTCATATGACGGATTTATATTCACTTCGGTTCCATCAGCTAATACTGTGCGGAGCTTAATTTTGGTCACAGGTATCATAGATGGCACACGAATTAGATGTAGCATAGCATACCGCAAAAAAGTATACAGATTTTAAACGGCTGGTCCATTCAGGAATAGACCACAACATGTTTCTGAGCCACCGAGAACAAACGTTGCTTTGACAGAAGTTTTATATACATTTGGTCGACTGCCTTAACATGGTAGATGCGGGAAAATATGAATCACTCGACGTATCTCTCAACATTTTTCTTTACATGTTGCTGTACTGATTAAAGCAAAGGAATGATGCACAACACAACATATTCGGTGCTGTAGAAGGGGCATAAAGTTTCCTCTTTCTTTTCTCATTTTTGGAAATACATTTTATTTTGCTGTAGTTAAGACTCGTTTCCACTAATCAAATGTTACCAACTTGTTCGGCAACATGTTGTGAACTTGTTGGAAGCCGACATGTTAGTTTAAACTTAACAAGGTTTCCATTTAAATGCTCGCCAACATAACTTCATACTATTAGCAACTTCAGCGTTTGTTATTTGTGCCGGAGGTTATTTCCACACAAGACATACCTAATAGTTACCTAATACCAACAAAGTTTGTAAATATTATCTGTTGCATTTCCACTGCACTTATTCTTCTTTATGAGGCCAGCCAAAACCGTCGAGAATACTTCACAAGCCATGAAACAGACTCCCTTCCTACCACATGCGAGGCCCAACGTAGTCCTTACATTCTAAAATATTTCCAGTGCTCTTATGTAAAAGTGACAAAAGTTTGATTTGAATAGCTCCTCCTCCCTAAACTACTATTCTTATCTTCCGAACCGTAATAAAATTTTCATACCTTTCCTAACAAAATTATTTAAAAAAAAATTATCTTACCAAATGACTACGATTCCTCAAACAAAAATTCTCAGCTGAGTAATCATTTTAATGTCGCTGTGCCTTCATGGCATGCCGTGGGCTGATGATAACCAATGTAGCTGCCTAAAGATTCGGACTACGGTTGCACATACACACATGCAATTATCACTCAGCTGAGAGGTATTGAGCGTAAAATGGTAAGGTTACTTTGTAATCAAAACTATTTTATTATTTTGTTAAGTAAGGTATATAGGAAGTGTAGCCTTTGAGAAGGTAAGGGACGAAGCTTTAAATAACTAGAAGACTATTTTCCTTTATGGATAGTAGCTTAGGGCATATATAAAGCCAATGTTTAGCACTTTTATAGAACATTTTAGAAAACGGACTAAGCACGCACACATTTAGATTTCTGTTTCATGGCTTGGGAAGTATTCTCGAGGGTTTTGGGCCAGCCCGTCCCTTTAACTCGTACGCGAATTTGTCTGTCTGTATATTTCTCTTTTACTATTTTCGACACTCTCGTAGACCCACTTTTCGTCATCACAGCGAGCTGAAATTGGCACACAAGTTCATGTCGCGTGACAATTGAATCTATCAAAATTCGAACCGGAAATTTCCTTGGAAAAGAAAATCAGGAAAAATCATTTGAAAATTTGGTACAAATTTGATTAGTAATAAATCCGTTTCAGGAAAAATGCAGAAATTGCCGATTTTTCAGAAACAAATTCGGGAATTTTCCGACTTTTCCGGAAAAAAAGTTTTCTAAATTATGCAGGATCAAGTTCCCTATCAACTGGCATCATTACTTTCTCTCCGACAATGGTGAAAACTTGCAGAAAAAATCGAGGAAAATTCATGTAAAACGCTTTTCCGGAGTTTTTCCGACCAAGGAAGCGTTTGAGCGTTTTGCAACCTAAGACAAAGTTGTAGAGCGAAATGAGTTGCATAATAATTTTTACTCGAATAATTTTTTTGAAAAACTGGTAAATCAGTGTCTTTTCAGCCGTCATAAAATTGTTTTAAAATATCTCCATGCAGCACGTAATAACAATTTAGTTAACGTGAAAAAGGCAGAAAATAACATAAGTAAAAAACGAGTTTTCAAACAAAACTGAGGCCAAGCCGCATGAAAAAGTAGAAACTAAACTTTTCTTCACACACAGAGGTGGACTCAGATTTTATTCGCTGACAATCACCGATATATTTCAGTATGATCAATCAGAGGTAATAGTGATTTGATTCATGAAGAGAAAGAATATTCAAGAGAAATGTCCCAATCAAGTGTGGGGAGGTTCCACGAAAACCTGCCGCTGCCACCAGCCATCTTGTTGTGTCTTTCTTTTAAATTCATACTACTTTACATCACAAATACAAATGCCTACCTATCGGTCCTCTCTGTTCTTTTTTTTTTGTTTTTGTTTTTTTTTTGTTATAGAACCCGCAGACTCATTGACGGGCTTCTGAATTAAAAATTAGTGTTGTTTAAAAAGCTTACTCACCATCTATACATTCCTCAAGAAGACCTTCTGGAGCTGGATGCGGGATCTCTGTGAAAGAATACTTCTGAAAGTCTCCCACTTAGGCTACTTCACAAGTTTAATACATAGTTTTTGTGATGAATGAGTTAATAATAATATGAGTAATAACGCCCACGAGTGTGATAGTTATAAAACTGGTTAGTTCTATTTTTCTTATTCTATAAATAGTTATTTTCCGACTCTTCATACCAAAAATTCATTATCGAACAGGATAGAATATAATGAGAACGAGGTTATCTGACTAAATTATTTGTAATGTACTAATCGGATAATGGTATGGACCACGTACTTAACTAGGCGAATTTGGTTTGCACCATTAGAGGCATTCGAACCTATCAAAATTGTATGACTTAAGTTTGATAACGTAATCTTAGAATACTGCATGAATTCAAGTATTTAACTTCGTGAATCTTGTTCACCACACTACAGGCATTTGAGCCTATCAAAATTGTATGACTAAAGTTTGATAACCTAATCTTAGACTACTGCGTGAATTCCAGTATTTAACCAACTGAATCTAGTCGTCCCACTTTTACCAACTCTGTCGATTATTTCTGTATCAAGTAAATACGGTTTTTTGACGTCCTTAAAGCTGGCAGAACTGGTTTTGAGTAGCGACATATTTAAGGTTCATTTAAGGTTCATTTAATGCACAAAACAAAAATTTACGGCCCCCATAGTTTTCCCAGAAATCACGAGTCTGCTAGCTTTAGAAAAAGTTAGCAGAACCACACAAAAAAACCTATAAAACTTAATTTAGGGCTAATTTAAGCCTGCATGCATAACGACGTATAAATAATTTTAGTTAAAGATACGACAGAATTCATTCAAAGGACACGAATATTGGAGTTGAAAATTTTAAAAAGAATATCAGTACCGCACTAAATAGCCCTAAAAACAAATTTCCACGTACAAATCGCAATGGTTTCTCAGCAATTAATTAGAATTCAATGAGCCTTAAATTCTGCCGGTTCAATCGAAGCTGCTTTTTAATAATAAATGTAGATTTGGAATGGTTCTGCTAGCAACACGCGGTTCTGCCACTGTGCTTAGTGCTAAAATGCAATTCCTTCTCTCAAAACCAATCAGTTTTTCAACATTTAATTGGAATTCAAGGAGCCTTATATTGTGGCGGTTCAATGTAAACTGTATTTTAATAATAGTTGTCGAATTGCCCTGGTTCTGCTAGCAAAACGCGGTTCTGCCACTGAGCCTAGTGCTGAAATGCAATTCCTTTTCATTTTCACAAAACTAATCAGTTTTTCAGCACTTGATTAGAATTCAAGGAGCATTAAATTCAACTGGTTCAATTTAAGCTGTTTTTTAATAATATAGGTATGTCGATTTGGCCTGGTTCTTCAAGATAAACGCGGTTCTGCTAGATAAACGCGGTTCTGCCACTAAGCCTAGTGCTAAAATGCAATTCCTTTTCATTTTCACAATACGAATCAGTTTTTCAGTACATAATTAGAATTCAAGGTGCCTTAAACTCTGGCGGTTCAATTAAAGCTGTTTTTTAATAATAGATGTCGATTTGGCCTGGTTCTGCTACCAAAACGCAGTTCTGCCACTGAGCCTAGTGCTAATATGCAATTTTTTTTCTCAAAACGAATCAGTTTTTCTGCATTTAATTTTAGAATTCAATGAGCCTTAATTTCTGCCGGTAATTTAACCTGTTTTTTAATAATAAATGTCGATTTGCTCTGGTAATATGGTACTCTGGCTCGCGGTATTGCCACTGTACCTAGTGCTAAAATGCAACTCCTTTTCTCAAAACGAGTCAGTTTCAGGCGCGTATACAGCGGAGTGGGGGGGGCAGCAGTCATGACATCCCCCCCCCCCTCTACAACCGAAGCGAGCCACCTATCCTTCGTGCTGATGTTAGTAGTAATTGTGGATTGGGTATAATAGTATTTCGCTCGTAGCTCTTTTCTTCCTTTTCTTTTAAACGTGTACAAATTTTTTTAAATTTTCTTGCGTTTTTTTATAGTATCGAAAGGTCATCTATCATACCTATCACAGGATAGTAAGTAATTTTGGAATGAATATTTATTTTAGTATTTGGTTGTTTAGAAAATGGCACGTAATACTTAGCAGCGCAGTTATGAAGATGCTTTTATATTTTTGTTGCGCCCATTACTCATATATATGTATATGAAAAAGAACACAATTTCGAGTTTAAAAAGTGTTATTGTTTCTAAGAAATTGGTAAGCGATCATAAAGTTTTTTACCTATCTGATTTTCCAACGGTGGATGGCAGCGGGAAATTTACTGTCAAAACAGGTAGTCCAAAAGCTGCGATTGTGAAAGAAGAAGATACTGAGATTTCATTTGTTATGTTTTGAGCGTTTTGAAACAGATTTTTATCGAGAATGTTTTAAAAGAATTGCAAAGGACCAAAGTGTGGAAAGGAAAAATTTAAAATAATGAAATTAACTAAATTAAAATCAAACTAAATGCCAAAAATATCACAATTTTACCATTTGTATTAAACGCCTCGAAATATTCATCCAAACCATGTATTTTGTGTCAACTCGTCTATACTGGGTGTCTTGTATATCATAAATTATTTTATGATTTGACACTTCATAAATTTTTCATTAAAATTCATTGTTTTGAAATTCTCGCGCGTCTTACAACCTTGACAAAAATAAATGCCACAATAGTTTCACTCGTTTGATTTTGTGACGACGACGGCAAAATTAGAAATTGATCAATCCCGACGGCAACTTCGTCCACCGCTGACCGTCAACTGACGAAATTTGAGCATTCGCATAAGACGCTGTGCTTTTAGAAGTTTGACAGCGGCATTTTTTCGCCGTTTGCCGTTTCCCGTCGCATTTGTATTTAAGCCTTGACTTAACAAATTTTGTTTTACGGTTCTTCCATCTTACCAGATTCTTGCCAACGAAAATCCCTCATTTTGGACATAAAAATCCCTTAAATCCCTTAATACCATATTTCAAAGAAATCTTTTAAAATACCTTAAGAATGGGTTTGTAAAGTGACATAATCAATTTCGAACAAAATTATTTATTTCAGAACGAAATTATCACATTGAATAAATCTATGGTAAATAAAAAAGTAACAAGAATAAGTAAATAAATATTTTTCGCATTTGAGTAAAAGCCTTCACTTTTTGGGACACTCATAATTTTAAAATTTTGCTTATACTTTTTTCTGTTAGAATGTCTTTCTAGTTCAGATGTTCCACAAATAAGAACTTTATTGCAAGCCTATAAATTATTTGAAGATTTGAATAACAAACAAATTTCAAAACCGCAAACCTTTTATTTAGCTTTTTTTCGGTCATTGTGCTTTTGAATCCAGGCTTTATATTTGCTTTCGTTTTCCAACCAGCAATCGGATTTTTTTTTTTTTTTGAGGAGTGGATATTTAGTATTCGCCATATCCTTTAATGAAGAAATATGTCATATTAATATCTAATGTTTCTTCCACTATTTACGATCTTTCTTTTTTACTAATTTATTTCCAATACAAGATATTCCGCAAAATAGACCAACGGGAAACTAAGCACACGTACACCGCAGCGCATTGGGATTATTATTACGTAACAAATATAATATAGTATAGGATAGTGGCAGTACACAAGTCCCTTGCAATCAAATAGAAACAGTCACTCGGCTCAGAAAATATTTTGTACATGTGATATTAATAAAGAAAATAATCTAAATTTGCTTCCTCAGTCAAAATCCCTTAATTTGAAAGTTTTATTTCAACCAAACTTTCAAGGAAAAATCCCTTAAAAAAGGGTTTAATCCCTCAGATCTGGGAACACTGAAAAACCCTAGTTCCATTCAATCAACGTCTAGCCACCCGATGATTTTTCATAGCGACACTGATTCAAGAGTTGTTCAAAATTTTAACGTTCATAGCATTAAATTTTTCTTAGAAATACACTTGGAAATTGTTCTTAAGAATTTGAACCGACAACGGTCTAAACGAATTGATGCATTGATTCTGGAGGCACACTCTTTCGGACAGGGGCACAAGCATTCTGTTTTCTTAGAGAGATCTGAAAATTTTTCTTTAGATTTTTCACGCGGACAATGATTCCAAAGAGTTATGTTGATTCAGGTGCCTTGCTGATCTGGGTCGCTAAACACATTTATAAGCGTTGGCAAGCATACATTTTGTTCTTAAAAATTTACTTAAACATTTTTCTTTCGAATTTTTAGACACTATTGGTTGGTGAAAACGATCAGTTGGATTTATTAAAATTGATTCTACCATTTTTACGGCAAGACTATAAAAATAAAAACCATTAGCTTTCCTCTGCGGTAGTTGCCGTTGCTTTGCTTGTACTTTCGTATTTAATTCAAGTAGTGCTGTTTAATTTAACTTCACGTTTACTTTTAATTTATAGGAGAAGAATAAACTTGCTACAGCAGTTAGCGATGGAGGTAGAACTAGTAGCGAAAGTGGAAAGCAAAAGACTGATAAGACCATTGATAACTATTTTCAGAAGAAAGCAAGATCAGCTAAGTTCCCATCAAAAGATATAGTCAGTGACATATCATGCACTTCTACTCCTACTCCTTTGAATGTGATTCAAGGTGCAAGCTCTTACTCTCAGTCATTTACTTCACCCGAGTTACATATATTAATTCCCATGATTTACCGGAAACATATAAAATTCCAAAGAATCCTAAGCCACTATCTTGGTAAGGTATAAACTCTCATAAATAAAATGTTCCCACATTTTATGCTGTACCGACAGCATATCATAAAAATAAAAATATCAAATTAATTTCACACAGCTTGTAAAAACGCTGTTGTTTGCAGAAAGTAAAAATACTAGAAAATGAACTTTTAACAAGAGTGATCAGTCTGTGAAAGCTTTAACTGAATGTCGGGACTCTTATAATCATCACGGCCGGTAAAATAAAAAACGAATGTAGAAATATTTCTTGAATAAAGTTTAGAATGAAGTGCAAGATTTTGTTGTGATTTAAAAATCGATTTCTTTTCCCTTTTTTTCTCCGGGAAAATACGAAAATAATTAACTGGCGCAGTAGAACAAGGATCCAGTGATTCGAGCTTATAGAAGGTTTATTTATAGTGAACGTAAATGAAAATTTATGATAGTATTTTGTTTTCATTGTGTGCAAATAATAAAGTGTGAAACGCAGTGACCTAAAGCAAAATTTAGTAGATCACGAAGAAACGACCACTAACTCAACACAATACTGGAGAGAAGAAATCAAAGAAACCTAGCGATTGACCGCAACAGAGCAATGGCACAACCGGCAAAACCAAACATAATGGAGCAATGTTTAGTTGCATTGACAGAGATCCTAGGCAGGCAGGCTCAACAACCATCCCTTAGAAGCAGGATTGAGAAAGAACTCGGCTATTAACCTCCATTTGAAGGGAAACCAGGGACTTGACCATAATTTATATCAGCTGTTGATAGGGCATTATTGGAATATCCACAACAAGCATAACAAGTGTACACAGTCATCTATAATGACAAGATATTGGGTTCAGCTAGGAATTACTTGGAAACTTCACCACCGGATTCATGGGAAGATTGTAAGAGGAAGTTGAAATTACATTATAAACCATCAAAAGAACAAGGTCAAATAATGCAAGACATAAGTATGTTAAAAGTAAGTACGAATTTAGATTTACTAGACAAAATTTCAATATTTGTTAACGATATATCAGAATGTGCAATTTTTAGTGATTACCAAAGTGAAATAGTTAATCAATTAAGCAGTGTATTTGTGTTGAAAATAAAAGAGATAACAGCTGGTGCTTTAGCTGCAGAATTAAATAATTTATTTAGATTAGAAGAAATTGGAACAGTTCTGAATAAATATATCGGTCAAGATCAATTTAATTTACAATTTGGTAAAGTCCACCAATTACCAAAAGAAAGATATAACCATAGGCCAACACAAAGACATAATTATAGTAACGTTCAACAAAATTTTAATAATCACAGACAAGCAAGAAATTTTAATGTCAGTAATGGTTCCCATCGATTTCATAATCGCAATGCTAATAATTCTGGTCAGTTTCGAAATAATAATTCTGGTTATCCTAGAAGAAATTTCTTTCCCAATAATAGTGCTCAGTGGAGAAACTCACATCAAAATAATAATAACCATAATAATGCTAATATCCAACCGATGGAAGTTGATGAAATTAGTGCTAGACAAAATATTAATCAGGCCGAGCAAAACGAGTTTTTTATAAACTAGCCTCGGACATGAAAAAAATATTTATTACCCTTACAATCAATGATCGAGAGTTTATCGCTTTATTAGATACTGGCTCTACTATAAGTTTATTAAATTCGAAAAATGTCCCGAATGAAATTTATGAAGTGATGTTAGGTGAAAAGATAAGAATTAGTACAATAGAAGGAGAAATACAGAAAGACACAGAGTATGTGAAAACAAAATGTCCTATTGAGTTCCAACAACCATATAATGCCAGAATGAAATGGGTTAAAATTAATTTATAGAAAACATAATCTTTTGATAGGAATGGATTGGGTTCAAAATAATGTAAAATTAATTGATATTGAAAATAGGGAAATTATATTAAAAAATGGGGTAAAGTTACCTTCTTAAATAAATGTGTTGAAGAAGTAAATGTATTAGAAGAGAGTAGATTGGGAAATATAACGCTAGATCATTTGAACAATGAAGAGAAGGAAGGTTTAAAACATTTACTGGAGAAATATAAAATGCTATTCTATAAAGAAGGGGATAAGTTAACAAATACCACAAGCATTGTACATGAAATTAACACCACTACTTCGGAGCAATTAATTGCTAAATTGTACAGATATCCACCACAACACGAAGAGGAAGTGAGAAAACTGTGGGATTTATTAGTTGTGGGTTTTTTAATATGAAACAACTAGCGCTTGATTTCAACAATTTATATTCCACTAAAATCCACTTCTATTACTCTACTTTCTAAGTACTAGTTAAATATAACAATTTTATCAATTATGACGAGCGCTTCGGTTATTTGAGTTGCGGTCGGCAGCAAGGTTGAAAGAATACTCAATGACAGTTAGGCAAAAAGGCATTCCGTCAAATTCAAGGGGTGCGTTCGTGAATTGATATTCAATATAATGCCAGACATACACTAAAATACCCCCCTCCGAGTAATATATTTGGTAAATTTGGAAGGGAGAGAAAAAAAAATCGCTATTGTTTAATTCATGTTACATTAAACAGATTTAAATGGAAGTTGTATTCAATTATACCTCGACTTGGTTTGTGCTTAATCTACTAAAGAAAATCGGCGATACCGTGGGCCGGTTTCAACCTATTTGTGGATACTGTTTGATTTTTTCCGTTTACCTCAATGACATATTGTTTTCGTAGGCGTTTAATAACTTTAAATGGGCCTTCGTATGGGGGCTCTAAGCCCCTCCGTAGCCGATCTATTCGAATAAAAACATAGTCAGTATTTTCTAATTCTTTTGGGATATACATATGTATCAGTCTTTTTCGGTGATCTTGGTGGAGTTGGTGCTAAATTTTGTATTTGTTTTCTTACCCTGTCCACAAGATTGGTTGAGTCTAGTTCTTCCTTATTTTTTGTTTTAATAAAAATTTCGCCGGGGATACGTAATGTTTGTCCGTAGACTAGCTCTGCTGGTGAGCATTTGAGATCTTCCTTAACCGTGGTTCTCATACCTAAGAGTACCCAAGGTAGATCTTCGCTCCAGTTTTTGTAGTTCGTTTTGTAGTTCGCACGAGCCCTTAGTGTATCTTTGAGCTGTCTGTGCATTCTTTCTACCATGCCATTACTATTAGGGTGGTAGCCCGTTGTGTGAATTCTATGGGTACCTAATAATTGTGTTAACTCCCTGAATAAGTGGGACTCGAACTGAGTTCCTTGATCTGTGGTAATTTCGGCTGGGCATCCAAATCGGGAGATGTATTGGTTTAGAAGTGTTTTCGCAACTGTTGCTGCCGAGATGTCTCTGATTGCGTATGCCTCTAGCCATCTCGTAAATCGATCTACGATCGTTAAAATGTAGTTATTTCCGCCAGACTGAGGGAGGGGGCCAACTAGATCTATATGTATGTGATCGAATCTTCTACTTGTCTGTTCGAATTTCTGTAAAGGTGATTTGATATGGCGGTGAATTTTGCTTTTTTGGCAGTATGCTGTATCAACATTCATCCTTGGCCAGAAGTATTTTGATGCGCATAGTTTACGACTTGCGCGAATGCCTGGGTGAGCCAAACTGTGTAGGTCATCGAAGATAGATTTACGCATCTCTTCGGGAATATACGGTCTATTTTTGCCTGTTGATATTTCACAACAGATTCTTGTCATGTCACCTGAGACGTTAAGTGGGATGTATTCTAGTTTCCACTTGCTTTCTTCTCTACAGTTTTTATGCAAAGTTTGTAGTTCGGTATCCTTTTCTTGAAGGGCAACTAATCTTTTAATATTGATTCCTGTGAACTCGATTAGTACGATTTCGTTATTGCTCGGCCTGGATAAAAAATCTGCGACGACGTTCAGTTTGCCAGCAATGTGACGTATGTCGTTAGTAAACTGTGATATAAATTCAAGATGGGTAGTCTGTCGCGGACTTCGGTCAGTTTTAGATGTTAATGCTGAAGTAAGGGGTTTGTGATCCGTGTAAATTGTTAAATCGCGACCTTCGATCAGATGACGGAAATGCTTTATTGATAGGTAGACGGCCAATAGTTCTCTGTCAAATGCGGAATACCGAGTCTCTGACGGCTGCAGTTTTTTTGAAAAGAATGCGAGTGGACGCCACGTTTGTTTTTCGGAATCGCATTGTTGCAATACCGCTCCTATTGCAACACTAGAACTGTCTGTCGTGATTATGAAATTACCGCTATTTGATGGATGGGTGAGAAGTGCAGCTGATGCCAAGATTGACTTTGCTTCATCGAAAGCGATCTTACATTCAGATGGCCACTTCAATTTCTTACTTTCTTTTTTTGATTTTGTTACTTTTGCCATGTATGTATAGATTGGAGTTAATATCTTAGCGAGGTTAGGCAGAAAACGATTATAAAAATTTATCATTCCGAGGAATTGTTGTATTTCCTTTAGTGAAGTGGGCGGGGCTAGGGATAATATTGTCTCTACTCGCTCTTTATTTGGAAGGATCCCCTCTTTTGAAATAACGTGTCCCAAAAATACTAAGGTCTTTGTACCGAATGTACATTTTGAAATTTTAATTTTTAGATCGTACTCGCTTAAGCGTTGAAAAACTTGTGTTAAGTGATTTTTATGTTCTTCTTCAGAACGACTAGCAATTAAGATGTCGTCAATATAGGCATAGGCGAAATCTAGTCCGCGCAGAACTTCGTCTATGAATCTTTGAAAAGTCTGAGCCGCATTTCTAAGACCGAATGGCATTCGGTTGAACTCTAATAAGCCGAATGGCGTGGTTACTGCCGTTTTAAAAATATCATCACTCGCTACTGGGATGTGATAATAAGCTCTAACCAAGTCCAATTTTGAAAATATATTTTTTTCGTGGAGGTGTATGGAGAAATCTTGAATGTGAGGTATTGGATACCGGTCTGGAATTGTACAAGCGTTCAGTCTGCGGTAATCGCCACAGGGTCTCCAGTCGGTATTTTTTTTTTTTTTTTACTAAATGTAAAGGGGAAGAGACGTTTGACGAAGAAGGTTGGCAAATACCTAGATCTATCATATACTGAAACTCGTTTTTAGCGACTTCGAATTTTTCTTTGTCCAGTCTCCGTGGTTTTGCGAATGGTAGATGACCTTTTGTATGACTGTGGTGCACCGTTTTGTGTTTTATTGATGTGCGTAATCAGGTGTAGATGTAAGACTAGGAAATGAATTCAGAATCTCAGTATATTCGTTAGATATTTTGAATATTTTGGGTGTTGGCGTATCTACTATGGCTGTAAATGCGGAAACCTTTAATGAAGTGTCTCCATCAAGGAGTTTCTTGTTATATAAGTATACCACGAGGTTAAATTTAGCTAGAAAATCTGCCCCGATTATTGGCCGATTAATGTCCGCCACTATAAATGGGTGGGTAAAATTTCTTCTTAGGCCGAAATCTATTTTGAGCAGTTGTTGGCCATATGTGCGGATATTTGTTCCGTTTGCGGCTGAAAGGCAGTAGTCGTGCGTTTTCTTTGTGGGTGGAAATTGTGAGACGGGTATAACGGACACATCAGCCCCTGTGTCGACTAAGAACGTTAGCTTTGTATTACGGCATTTAATAAATAGCCGGCGGGATTTGAACTGGCTACTGTTTCCCGCAACTTCAGTAACCTTTGTTAGTTTTTTGTGAGTTTGATTTGTAATTGCAAGGCTGCAGACATTTGCGAGCCTCGTTGCCGAATTTATGATGGTAATAGCATGTTGGAAACTTTCTAACTTGGGAATGACTACGACTTTGTCGGCTTTTGCTACGCGGAGTTCTTCGTTTATGTGTGGAAACGTTTCTGTTTTGGGTTCTACTATGAGAAACGTTAGGAACAATTCCCAGATTGCGCAATTTTTGATTGACAATCTGTTCTATTCTATCATTTATGTCCTCAACTGTGTTGTTTTTTATTTCCGAGATACCAGAAGGCTGCGCGACTTCGAATATTGCGTCCGCCGTCGATAAAGAATTATTTACATCACTTTTTCTTGTGGCTACTAATACCGATTTAATTTGCGCCGGTAGGCCGTTGAGCCAAATTTGTTTAAGTAAGTCTTTTGTAAGAGCTTGTGAAGATCCAGCGATATTTTCCAGACGTCTATAATGTTGGGATGGTGTGTCATCACCCATGGACACACCATCTAAAAGTTTTGTTAATCTTTTGTTTTCACTTTCTGTATGTCGCTTTGTTATAGTCTGTTTAATGTTTTGAAATTTATCTTTTGCTGGAGGGGTTTTTATCAGATCTGTAATAGTCATTAAAATATCTTCCGGTAGGCTAGTTAGGACATGGTGGTATTTTAGATCGTCTGACTTAATATTATTAATGATGAACGTAGACTCTACAAGCGCAAACCAAGTTGAAGGGCTGCTATGACAGAAACGGTGTATCTTGACCCGTGCAATAGCAGATTCAGTTTCTTCTTTTACTTCATTATCATTATCAGGCATTGTATTAATAAGGAATATTTATTTTCTTATCAAATTCAATAACACGCCCCGTTATTTACTGTGTGAGCAAATTCTACCGGGAAAATACACCGAGAAAAAAAATAGATAAAATTTTGTGTATATATGTATATATACCGAAACGTCTTTTAACGAAAGCACTCGCCGTTACATACGACCAAATTTATCGAAAAATACATATATATTCAAGATTGATATTTAATTTTGTTAATATAGTTTATTATGTTAGTACGAATATACTGTAGAAATATAACCTTAAATCTGTTTTTGGTATGGATATCTTGTAAACAATATATGATCGGAAAGAATTTATCATAAATCAATATATAGAAAATATGTACATATATAATTATGGGAAAAATATTAGAATTAATTTGTGTTAATTATTATTTGAGAATTTAAAATATAATAATATTATTCTATTCACTAGTTCTACAAACAGATCAAAAGATACTTAGATATTTGTTACGTTTTTCACGTGATTTTGCTTTCCCAGTTCACGTACGGTGAATGTCACTGTGTTCTATTTATGTTGTCTTTCTCAGGCTGTAATGCTTATATACGACGCACGGTAAATGTTACTTCGTGCGTTGTTGCGTTTTTGGTAATTGAGCTGGTATGCGCTGTTTAAAACGTGGACTTTACGCCTGGAGAATGTTATCCCGCTTGTACTATACACATAGATATGTATATGTGTGGTGCTGGGCTGCAACAATTCCGGTACCGTTGTATTGTCCCGTTGTTGAATGATGCGATTCCTTTATGCCAAATATTATTTTTGATAACTTTTGTGCATTAATTTTAATGCATGTATGATGGAATCCCATTTATCGTTGTTTCTGATGTTTCTTTTTCTGCCGATTTATACCGCTGTTGTTCAGCGTCGGGGTCACCAATGTGGGATTTATTAGTTGTGGGTTTTTTAATATGAAACAACTAGCGCTTGAGTTCAACAATTTCTATTACTCTACTTTCTAAGTACTAGTTAAATATAACAATTATATCAATTATGACGAGCGCTTCGGTTGAGTTGCGGTCGGCAGCAAGGTTGAAAGAATACTCAATGACAGTTAGGCAAAAAGGCATTTCGTCAAATTTAAGGGGTGCGTTCGTGAATTGATATTCAATATAATGCCAGGCATACACTACAAAACAAATTAGCGATATGGAAACTCAAGGTATCGTGAGAAAAAGTAAGAGTAAATATAGTTCACCCATTATAGTGATTCCCAAGAAAAAAGACAATTCGGGGATTCAAAAATATAGAATTGTTGTAGACTATAGAAAATTAAATTCAATTACAATAGACGACAAATATCCCTTAGCAAATATTGATAGCATACCAGATAAATTGGGTAAAGCCCAATACTTCAGTTCATTGGATCTTGCAAAAGGTTACCATCAGATTCTAGTAGCTCACAAAGGCATTGAAAAGACCGCTTTTGTGACACACTGTGGTTTATACGAGTATGTCAGGATGCCATTTGGCTTGAAAAATGCTCTTGCTACTTTCCAACGTTTTATCAATGAAATATTCCGAGATTATATCAACCAAATATGTGTCGTTTATTTGGCTGATATTTTAATATTTTCTACCACTTTGGCAGAACATCTAGTATCATTAGAAAAAATCTTTAAAAAACTAGCAGAGTACAATTTAAAAATTCAAGCCGATAAATGTAGTTTTGTAAAAAGGGAAACTCAATTTCTTGGGCATGTTCTAACTAAAGAAGGTATTCTACCAAACCCTGATAAAATAGAGGATATAAAGAAAGTCGGTGTAAGTTTGACGGTCGTGATGATTATAAGTTTACTGAGTCTAGCTTTGTTTATAACACTGAAAATTAAGAGAAATAATATAACTATTACAACTCCGAAGTCGGAGATTTCTGCCTTAAAGTGGGGAGGAGTTAAATATATTAATTCCCATGATTTACCGGAAACTTATAAAATTCCACAGAAACCTGGTAAGGTATAAACTCTCATAAATAAAATGTTCCCACATTTTATGCTGCACCGACAGCATATCATAACAATAAAAATATCAAATTAATTTCACACAGCTTGTAAAAACGCTGATGTTTGCAGAAAGTAAAAAGACTAGAAAATGAACTTTTAACAAGAGAGATCAGTCTGTGAAAGCTTTAACTGAACGTCGGGACTCTTATAATCAGCACGGCGGTAAAATAAAAAACGAATGTAGAAATATTTCTTGAATAAAGTTTAGAATAAAGTGCAAGATTTTGTTGTGATTTAAAAAACGATTTCTTTTCCCTTTTTTTTCTCTCCGGAAAAATACGAAAATCATTAACTCCCGTGACAGAATCGGTTGCGTCACAACTATTTCTACAATCTTTGCACGAGAAAGAGAATCTGGATATGAGACCTTAATATCTGTCCACTCTGAGATCGACATTGATGTGGATAATATTATCGAAAAGGTTTTCCAAATCAAACTGAAAATTGCGTTTTCTGATATCTAACTTAAATATGATAAAAAAAATTAAAAGCAACTCCTTCCAATTTTTTTCTCCCCTCGAACATTTTAGGTGCCCCCCCCCCTGGATACGCGCCTGATCAGTTTTGCAGCATTTAATTAGAAATCAATGAGCCCTAAATACTGCCGGTTCAATTTAAACTGTTTTCTAATAATGTCGATTTGGGCTGGTTCTGCTACCCAGCGGAGTGCTAAAATGTGATTCTCTTTGCAAAACGAATCTGTTTTCGAATAATAGATGTCGATCAAAACGCGGTTCTGCTACTGAGCGTATTGCTAAAATGTGATTCTTTTTGACAAATCGAATCAGTTCTTCAGCACTTATTAGAATTCAAGGTGCCTTAAATTCTGCTGCTTCAATTGAAGTTGTTTTTTAATAATATATGTCGGATTTGCTCTGGTAGTGCTGAAATGCAACTCCTTTTCTCAGAACGAATCAGTTTTGCAGCATATAATTAGAAGTCAATGAGCCTTAAATACTGCCAGTTCAATTTAAACTGTTTTCGAATAATGTCGATTTGGCCTGGTTCTGCTACTGAGTGCTAAAATGTGATTCTTTTTGACAAAACGAATCAGTTTTTCAGTACATAATTAGAATACAAGGAGCCTTAAATACTGCCGGTTCAATTGAAGTTGTTTTTTAATAACAGATGCCAATTTTTCTGCATTTAATTAGAATTCAAGGAGCCTTATATTCTGCCGGTTAAATTTAACCTATTTTTTTGATATTAAATGTCGATTTGCTCTGGTTCTGCTAGCAAAACGCGGCTCTGCCACTGTATCTAGTGCTGAAATGCAATTCCTTTTCTCAAAACTAGTCAGTTTCAGGCGCGCCACCTAACCTTCGCGGTGATGTGAGTAGTAATAGTGGATTGGGTATAATAGTCATTCGCTCGTAGCTCTTTTCTTCCTTTTCTTTCAAACGTGTACAAATTTTTTTAAATTTTCTTGCGTTTTTATATAGTGTCGAAAAGTCATCTATCATACCTATCACATGATAGTAAGTAATTTTGGAGTGAATATTTAATTTAGTATTTGGTTGTTTAGAAAATGGCATGTAATACTTAGCAGCGCAATTATGAAGATGCTTTTATATTTTTGTTGCGCCCATTACTCATATATATGTATATGAAAAAGAACACAATTTCGAGTTTAAAAAGTGTTATTGTTTCTAAGAAATTGGTAAGCGATCATAAAGTTTTTTTACCTATCTGATTTTCCAACGGTGGATGGCAGCGGGAAATTCATTGTCAAAACAGGTAGTCGAAAAGCTGCGATTGTGAAAGAAGAAGATACTGAGATTTCATTTGTTATTATGTTTTGAGCGTTTTGAAACAGATTTTTATCGAGAATGCAAAGGACCAAAGTGTGGAAAGGAAAAATTTAAAATAATGAAATTAACTAAATTAAAATCAAACTAAATGTCAAAAATATCACAATTTTACAATTTGTATTTAAACGCCTCGAAACATTCATCCAAACCATGTATTTTGTGTCAACTCGTCTATACTGAGTGTCTTCATAAATTATTTTATGATTTGACACTTCTTAAATTTTTCATCAAAATTCATTGTTTTGAAATTCTCGCGCGTCTTACAACCTTAACAAAAATAAATGCCACAATAGTTTCATTCGTTTGATTTTGTGGCGACGACGGCAAAATTAGAAATTGATCAATCCCGACGGCAACTTCGTCCACCGCTGACCGTCAACTGACGAAATTTGAGCATTCGCTGTGCTTTCAGAAGTTTGACAGCGGCATTTTTTCGTCGTTTGCCGTTGCCCGTCACAATTTTATTTAAGCCATGACTTAACAAATTTTGGTTTACGGTTCTTCCATCTTCCCAGATTCTTGCCAACGAAAATCCCTCATTTTGGACGTAAAAATCCCTTAAAATCCCCTAATACCATATTTCAAAGAAATCTTTTAAAATACCTTAAGAATGGGTTTGTAAAGTGACATAATCAATTTCGAACAAAATCATTTATTTCAGAACGAAATTATCACATTGAATAAATCTATGGTAAATAAAAAAGTAACAAGAATAAGTAAATAAATATTTTTCGCATTTGAGTAAAAGCCTTCACTTTTTGGGACACTCATAATTTTAAAATTTTGCTTATACTTTTTTCTGTTAGAATGTCTTTCTAGTTCAGATGTTCCACAAATAAGAACTTTATTGCAAGCCTATAAATTATTTGAAGATTTGAATGACAAACAAATTTCAAAACCGCAAACCTTTTATTTTTTTTCGGTCATTGTGCTTTTGAATCCAGGCTTTATATTTGCTTTCGTTTTCCAACCAGCAATCGGAATTTTTTTTTTTTTTGAGGAGTGGATATTTAGTATTCGCCATATCCTTTAATGAAGAAATATGTCATATTCATATCTAATGTTTCTTCCACTATTTACGATCTTTCTACTTTACTAATTTATTTCCAATACAAGATATTCCGCAAAATAGACCAACGGGAAACTAAGCACACGTACACCGCAGCGCATTGGGCTTTTTATTACGTAACAAATATAACATAGTATAGCATAATGGCAGTACACAAGTCCCTCACAATCAAATAGAAACAGTCACTCGGCTCAGAAAATATTTTGTACATGTGATATTTATAAAGAAAATAATCTAAATTTGCTTCCTCAGTCAAAATCCCTTAATTTGAAAGTTTTGTTTCAACCGAACTTTGAAGGAAAAATCCCTTAAAAAAGGGTTTAATCCCTCAGATCTGGGAACACTGAAAAACCCTAGTTCCATTCAATCACCGTGTAGCCACCCAATGATTTTTCATAGCGACAATGATTCAAGAGTTGTTCAAAATTTTAACGTTCATAGCATTAATTTTTTCTTAGAAATACACTTGGAAATTGTTCTTAAGAATTTGAACCGACAACGGTTTAAATGATTTAATGCATTGATTCTGGTGGCTCACTCTTTCGGACAGGGGCACAAGCATTCAGTTTTCTTAGAGAGATCTGAAAATTTTTCTTTAGATTTTTCACGCGGACAATGATTCCAAAGAGTTATGTCGATTTAGGTGCCTTGCTGATCTGGGTCGCTAAAGACATTATAAGCGTTGGCAAGCATACATTTTGTTCTTAAAAATTTACTTAAACATTTTTCTTTCGAATTTTTAGACACTATTGGTTGGTGAAAACGATCAGTTGGATTTATTAAAGTTGATTCTACCATTTTTACGGCAAGACTATAAAAATAAAAAACATTCGCTTTCCTCTGCGGTAGTTGCCGTTGCCTTGCTTGTACTTTCGTATTTAATTCAAGTAGTGCTGTTTACTTTAACTTCACGTTTACTTTTAATTTATAGGAGAAGAATAAACTTGCTACAGCAGTTAGCGATGGAGGTAGAACTAGTAGCGAAAGTGGAAAGCAAAAGACTGATTAGACCATTGATAACTATTTTCAAAAGATATAGTCAGTGGCATATCACGCACTTCTACACCTATTCCTTTGAATGTGATTCAAGGTGCAAGCTCTTACTCTCAGTCATTTAATTCACCCGTGACAGAATCGGTTGCGTCACAACTATTTCTACAATCTTTGCACGAGAAAGAGAATCTGGATATGAGCCCTTAATGTCTGTCCACTGTGAGATCGACATTGATGTGGATAATATTATCGACAGGTTTTCCAAATCAAACCGAAAATTGCGTTTTCTGATATCTAACTTAAATATGATAAAAAAAAACAATTAAGAACGACTCCTTCCAATTATTTTCTCCCCTCGAACATTTTAGGTGTGCGACCACAACCCCCCCCCCCCCCCCCCGCCATCGGGCTGAAGGTCTGGATACGCTCCTGATCAGTTTTACAGCATTTAATTAGAAATCAATGAGCCTTAAATACTGCCGGTTCAATCTAAACTGTTTTCGAATAATGTCGATTTGGCCTGGTTCTGCTACTGAGCGTAGTGCTAAAATGTGATTCTTTTTGACAAAACGAATCAGTTTTTCAGTACGTAATTAGAATTCAAGGTGCCTTAAATTCTGGCGGTTCAATCTAAGCTGTTTTTTAATAATAGATGTCGATTTGGCCTGGTTCTGCTAGCCAAACGCATTTCTGCCACTGAGCATAGTGCTAAGATGCAATTTATTTTCTCAAACGAATCAATTTTTCTGCATTTAATTAGAATTCAATGAGCCTTATATTCTTCCGGTTCAATTTAACCTGGTTTTTAATAATAACCGTCGATTAGCTCTGTTTCTGCTAGGAAAATGCGGTTCTGCCACTGTACCTAGTGCTAAAATGCAACTCCTTTTCTCAAAACGAATCAGTTTTGCAGCATTTAATTAGAAATCAATGAGTATTAAATACTGCCGGATCAATTTAAACTGTTTTCGAATAATGTCGATTTGGCCTGGTTCTGCTACTGAGCGTAGTGCTAACATGCTGCTCTTTTTGACAAAACGAATCAGTTTTTCAGTACATATTTAGAATTCAGGGTGCCTTAAATTCTGCCGGTTCAATTTAAGCTGTTTTCGAATAATAGATGTCGATCAAAACGCGGTTCTGCTACTGAGCGTAGTGCTAAAATTTGATTCTTTTTGACAAACCGGATCAGCTTTTCAGCACTTAATTAGAATTCAAGGAGTCTTACATTCTGCCGTTTCAATTTGAGCTGTTTTTTATTAATAGATGTCGATTTGGCCTGGTTATGCTAGCTAAACGCGGTTCTGCCACTGAGCCTAGTGCTAAAATGCAACTGCTTTTCGCAAAACGAATCAGTTTTTCAGCATTTAATTAAAATTCAAGGAGCCTTAAATACTGCCGGTTCAATTGAATTAGTTTTTTAATAATAAATGTCGATTTGCTCTGGTTCTGCTAGCAAAACGCGGTTCTGCCAATGTACCTAGTGTTAAAATGCATCTCCTTTTCTCAAAACGAATCAGTTTTTCAGCACCTAATTAGAAATCAATGAACTTTAAATATAGTGCCCGTTCAATTTAAACTGTTTTCGAATAATGTCGATTTGGCCTGGTTCTGCTACTGAGCGTAGTGCAAAAACGGGATTCTTTTTGACAAAACGAATCAGTTTTTCAGTACATAATTAGAATTCAAGGTGCCTTAAATTCTGGTGGTTCAATCTAAGCTGTTTTTTAATAATAGATGTCGATTTGGCCTGGTTCTGCTAGCCAAACGCAGTTCTGCCAATGTACCTAGTGTTAAAATGCATCTCCTTTTCTCAAAACGAATCAGTTTTTCAGCACCTAATTAGAAATCAATGAACTTTAAATATACTGCCCGTTTAATTTAAACTGTTTTCGAATAATGTCGATTTGGCCTGGTTCTGCTACTGAGCGTAGTGCTAAAATGGGATTCTTTTTGACAAAACGAATCAGTTTTTCAGTACATAATTAGAATTCAAGGAGTCTTAAATTCTGGCGGGTCAATCTAAGCTGTTTTTTAATAATAGATGTCGATTTGGCCTGGTTCTGCTAGCCAAACGCAGTTCTGCCACTGAGCGTATTGCTAAGATGCAATTTATTTTCTCAGAACGAATCAGTTTTCCAGAATTTAATTAGAATTCAAGGATCCTTTAAATACTGCCGGTTCGATTGAAGTTGTTTTTTAATAATAAATATCGATTTGCTCTGGTTTTGCTAGCAAAACGAAGTTCTGCTACTGTACGTAGTGCTCAGATGCAATTCCTTTTCTCAAAACGAATCAGTTTTTCAGCATTTAATTAGAAATCAATGAGCCTTAAATACTGCCGGTGCAATTTAAACTGTTTTCGAATAATGTCGATTTGGCCTGGTTCTGCTACTTTTTGACAAACCGAATCAGTTTTTCAACACTTAATTAGAATTCAAGGAGTCTTACATTCTGCCGGTTCAATTTAAGCTGTTTTTTAATAATAGATGTCGATTTGGCCTGGTTATGCTAGCTAAATGCGGTTCTGCCACTGAGCCTAGTGCTAAAATGCAATTCCTTTTCATTTTCACAAAACGAATCAGTTTTTCAGCATTTAATTAGAATTCAAGGCACTTTCACATCAAAAACAAGAACAGAAAAATGTAAACCGAAAAACTCAATTTATTTCACTTTAAAACAAGATTTTTGTTCCAATGTTTAATAAAATCCAGAGAAATAGGATAAACTAAGAATTTTACTGCGAAAATATTTATATTTGCTTCAGATTTTTAAGAAAAACACAACTTTTATTTTTTATCGGCTGAAAAACTTTTTCGGCGGAAAAATTCGTAGGATAAATCATTAAATTTGTGTTTTCTTAAAAATTCTAAGATAAATATACTATTCTATTAGTAAAATTATTAGTTTGTCCTATTTCCCATGATTTTATTAATCATTGGAGCAAAAATCTTGTTTTAAAATGGATAAAATTGAGTTTTTCGGTTTACATTTTTTCGATTCTTGTGTTTGATGTGAAAGTGCCTTTAAATACTGCCGCTTCAATTGAAGTAGTTTTTTAATAATAAATGTCGATTTGCTCTGGTTCTGCTAGCAAAACGCGGTTCTCCCACTGTATCTAGTGCTAAAATGCAACTTCTTTTCTCAAAACAAATCAGTTTTTCAGCATTTAATTAGAAATCAATGAGCCTTAAATACTGCCGGTTCAATTTAAACTGTTTTCGAATAATGTAGATTTGGCCTGGTTCTGCTACTGAGCGTAGTGCTAAAATGTGCTTCTTTTTGACAAAACGAATCAGTTTTTCAGCACTTAATTAGAATTCAAGGAGTCTTAAATTCTGCCGGTTCACTTTAAGCTATTTTCGAATAATAGATGTCGATTTGGTCTGGTTCTGCTAGCATAACGCGTTGCTGCTACTGAGCCAGAACGAATCAGTTTTCCAGCATTTAATTAGAATTCAAGGATCCTTAAATACTGCCGGTTCGATTGAAATTGTGTTTTAATAATAAATATCGATTTGCTCTGCATTTCTGCCACTGTACCTAGTGCTAATATGCAACTCCTTTTGTCAAAACGAATCAGTTTTTCAGTACATAATTAGAATTCAAGGTGCCTTAAATTCTGCCGGTTCAATTTAAAATGTTTTCGAATAATGGCGATTTGGTCTGGTTCTGCTACTGAGCGTAGTGCTAAAATGTGATTCCTTTTTACAAAACGAATGTTTTTCAGCACTTAATTAGTAGGTAAACTTTGCCGGTTCTGGATCAAGTGCATTCGAACTTGAGTGGGTGGTCGGGTTAGGTGGGAAAATTTGCTGTTAGAAGTAAGTTGAGATGGTTGACATGAATTGTGTGTGTGTGTGTGCGTGGGCGTGGGCGCGTGTGTGCGTGGGTGTGGGTTAGGGTGTGGGTGTGCGTGTGCGTGTTCGAATTAGCAAAGCGAATAATAGCAATATGATAAACTATAATGATCAGAGAAAGGTATGTGCAAAACATATGGTTTAGATCCTGCACACCATTTTACACTACCATGATTAACATGATATGCTGAAATACACCAAAATAGAGCTGGAATAACAAAGCGAATAATAGCTATATGATAAACTATAATGATCACGAGGATTCCAAAAGAGAAAGAAAGATAAGAGCACAATTTTTTTTCAGGCGGCGCGCACCAAGCAAACTTGAAAGCCGCGTTCTTGAAATTAATAAGCCATATACACATCTTTTTTGCCTGGTTAGATGACACCCACATTGATTTTAGAATTCCCGTGCCTATATATGATGGGCTAGAATCTAAAAATAAATTTTCTCCCGCTAAAGTTCATATAAACGGGGTTGAAAAAAAAACAAAACAGGTGGCGCCAAGTAAAACTTTAAAGCAACTCGCCGCCATACACAAATTGCTCTGTTAATTGACATACACGCATACACTAATTTTGTAATTCCTATGACCATATGTATTGTTGCTTGAATTGCCGGCTATATGAAGAAGATAAATATTTCTAAAAATAGAAACTTGGTTCAATCATGCGTTTTTTTTTTTATGAAAATGTGTGTGTATGGGTTATTCACATCGATTTTTAAATTATTATTCAGGTGTATGGTGGGAAGAAAATATATAAAGGTATTTTTATTTTTAATACCTGATCAATGGTAATCTAACAATAGGCAGGTTAACAAAGTTTGAAAGGTAAGAATTTTTGGGCCGATTCTATATGGAATGAAACGCATTTTTGTACCTGCCTGAATGCTTGAATGTATAAAAAGATTGTGCATTCAGTTGTAAGATGCGACTTAATGGAAGTATATACATATGACTGCCGAAGATGGTAAAGGATGTAAGATATTGACTTTAACTAGAGGTCAACCAATTCCCTTATGTTTGGTGGAGATGCGCATCAACCCCTTTGAACATGTTAAGATTGAAGTGAAGGGGGGTGAAATAACTGTAATAGGTTGGCTGCAAGATGGGGTGATCAAACGTCCAAGTACTAATTTCTTCCTACACAACTGTCGTTTTCAGGTGAGGAGGAATGGTATCATAAGCGGATAAAGCAAAAGGAAGCAAACAAATCAGAAAAAATAAAAGATGTAAAAGAGTGCGAAAGCGGTGTTATTCAAACAGATAATGAGATGAAAATTGAGTGATAAGGGTGGAATTGTATATAATAAATTAAATTAGTATAATGATGTTTGAACAGTGAACAACTAAACGAATATAGATATATTATGTCATTCAAAACTTTTATTTCATTTGCATTTGCGTGCTCTTTATATGCATATAGTTTAGCACTCCCCATCAATTTAAACTTAGGGCATAAATCAAGTGGTAATATCGATTTTATATACAGTTACCAAATAATGATTCCGTTCAAATTTCTTTATCATTTCGGTTGCCTACAATTAGTAATGCTACTTATGACACAATTCTTACAACAACTAATATGCCCTTAAATGATGATGATTCTTCTGTTATCCCTTCAGAAAACGGAACTAAGTCTCCTAAAGAAACTGATGTGTAAATAATACCAGAAAATAGTTTAGTGAGTGTTGAAGAGGCAATTGAAGGATTTAGGCTAGACTTAATAAACAAAGAAAAAGATATAGGTGGTATTATAGAAAGTGATCGCGTGTGTCAGAGACATTTTAAATTAAACTTTGAGGAGGACAAAACAATGAGAGTTCGATGTACATATGATAGCAACTATGAGCATAGAACTCTAAAAATATCTTGTTATGAATATCATGAACTTGAAGGAGAACGAATTTTAAGTAATGGTATATATGAATACTTCCGAGAAAATGACTCGACATATAAATCTGATAGTACATCTGTTGATTTGAGGAAAATGAAGCAGACTTACAATATGGTATTTTATTAAAAATTATCCATAAATTTCTTATACAGGAAAACATTTTGTAATGCACATACACCATTATGTATCATACATCGTGGTACTCATTTTTTTCTTAATTCTTCTGATATAGGACATCCCATTTCATCGAAATTGTAAATTGGTACATTATTTTCCAACTTTAATATATCGGTAATCCACTTGATTTTTTCATTTCCTTTCACATATATGATTTTGTCTTGAAGAATGTCTTTAAAAAGGGTAGTGACACTATCTTGAGAAGTAAATCCTCCATTCCAAACAAATCCATGGTGATATTGCTTTAGCCATCTTGCTTGATTTTGTAGTTCTGGAGGTAGATTTCAAAGTTGTATATTGGTTTCAAAATAAATTGGTGTAGTTGATTATCCTGAGTTATAATGGCAATTTCCTTTAAGATGAACGTATTTTTAGGTCCTTTGAACCCTTGAATATCAATGATGCAATTCATTTTATAATTTATGAGCTTCACTAGTTAGAGGATTGTACTGAACTATTCTATCATGTAGAAGTAGACAGAATGCAGCAGTATTTTTCGGTATATTTACAGATGTTTGAAATTCTATGCTGACATCTACAGTACCAGTTTTGAGATATTCATTTTGGCACGAGCAATTAATAACAACTAAAGGAGCCAAATTTTTGAACTGCTCTTTAGTGACTAATGGTTTAGATCGACGGTTGTAATATGACTGTTGGAATTTACAATATATCTCATATAATCTATGTTATATTTCATATTCAAATCATTGTATGGATATTTTTCAGAATTTAGATAAACTTTTAGGTCTGTTAGGTTGCAGTGATTAAATTTGGATGCATCTTTTTCACTTGAATCTTTACGGTCAGTTTGTAAAGCAAAAATCACATATCTTGGTTTTTCTAGTTGATTAACTGTTTTAACAGTCCCATGTATGGCGGGTGGACTGTGGTGATGATGGATATTCGTACAAATCCCAACTTCGAAATACCATTTCAATTGGGTGATTGCTTTCAGTAATTTTCAATAGAGACAACTTTTCAATATCAGCTACAGTAACATCTGGCAGATGCCATTGTAATTTAAGTATATTTACTGAGCCATCACAATCTTTAGCATAAATTGCATTTAGGTCCGTTCTAAACGAAACAAAACTAGTTCATGTTTGGCATTAATAACAATTTTCTTATAGTCTTCAGCAAATCCAAGAAGATATTTTAGCGGTATACAAAAAATTAAAGTTTCCTTCTGAGTTAAGAGATATATTGGTGAGAGACTATCCTGAATTTAGAAGAATTTTACTTTCACTTTCCTTTAAAGAAAGCTTATTCTTTATCGTTGAGGTAAGACCAAAATTTTTATTGCGATCAATTCGTACTCCATTTATTTCATACCGGATCTCCTCGAATAAAAATGCCATCGCATTATTATTTAATTTTACATCCGCAGTTTTGTCAGCCGCCCTAGGAGTGCATTCCAATTTCCCTTCAATGTAAATAAAACTTTCACTTGGAAGTACATAGATATCTTGATGCTGAATAGCTATACGTATTTCATCATTGTTTTTGAAAGAGTTCGTGAAGGGTGAGTAACTATAATACTCAATTTTTGGGACACTATTATCATAGCTTACAGCATCTTTTATAATCAAAACTTCACTCATTGCTTGTATTTTATGATAAATCTTAAAGTACTCAAGTATTTCTTATATTGTGGGGTAAGTTCGAACATTTTTTCTCTTTGAGGTCTAAATTCGATGAGAGTTGCAGAAGAACTGTTGTTGATGGCAGCTAACGTACGTAATTTATCCTTATTATACAATATCATGTTGCGGTTTAAGATGTAACCGAGCTGTTATTGTTTCACTCCTAAAATTTATTAAATCAAGGAGCTTTAATCTGATGGAAGTAATTCAAGTGGTTAGCGGTAAATAAATGACGTTCTTTGGTACCTCAACAATCTTATAACCAGGCCCCACCTTTGGAGAGAATTCGTGTAGTGTATGTACTCGTGTATCATTCTACGCTTATTGTATTAACATTAACTATATTAACTGGTAAATCTGACACATGCAATTTAATAGGTTCCAGTTGTCGCCTACTAAACCCTAAAAGTGATCCAACTGTACCCTCTTTGTTAAAGTAAATAGGCCCACTAGTTTTAATTTCACTTTTCAAAGTGTTATTGTTCGCACGCAATTTTATATGGTAACTCTCTTTACTTAATTTACTTAATTGTTTCTAGAGATATTCAGGTATGTCATCTATCTCATATGATCCTGTAGGTATTTCTATACCGCATTCCCAATGTGAAATAGATTATTTTTTTTATTCTCAATATTTGGTATTGAATTGTAAGTTTGGAAATCAATTAACCCACATACATAATTCCTTGACAAATCAATGGTGGGAAATACTCAGTTGTTAATATAGATCAATTTCCGCTTAATGTAAGTGTTAATGACATTGTGGTGTAATTTAAAATGATGCAATTATGTGGTTTCCTCCTCATTTATATAGATTTGCAAGGGCATGAGATTCATTTCTGTTTTAACCACAGGTGGATTCAGTAGTTTAAAAATTTAAAACAAGGAAGAAATAAAAAAAATATGGAAAGATTAAATGAAGTCCAAATATTTCTTAAACATTTCGATATTAGCAGATTCTTGCAAGAGTATGACAAGTTGTTACTGGAAGAACATAAGGAGGAAATAGAAAAATCCTACCGCTTTTTGGATAAATATAGAAAAATCAACATTTTGACTTCAAAATATGGAGAGCATTATGAATCGTGCAGTTGGGCTTACAATACTTCAACATCAGGTCCAGATACATGTAACTGCCATTATGTTAAAAGAGAATTTATGCGAATATCCAAACTATTGAAGTTATATAATAGAATTAAGAGACCCTGTTACTCCTCTTGTATAAAGGAAATATTTGAAATAAATAGAAACATATCATCATATTCTTTTATTTATCGTAACAATCATACAAAAATTTCAAAACATAAATGAGCACATATTACTGAGTTATATGTTTGATATGAGGAATAATTATACCTTACATTACTAGTTAAATATTTTCTAATTTCTAATGGTGGCTGTAAGTTTCCAAAGCTATCAAAGTACTGAAAGTCCTCATCATTTTTATAATACGCTACCCAATGTGTTCCTGGACCAGATGATATATCCAAGTTGATAATACCGCATTCCTTCTTGTTTAGTTTCTTGGAAGCTTATCTCGCATGAAAACTCCTCGAAAATATGGTAGATCTTTTGCATATTTATGCAAATCTACCGCAGATAATGGTCTTTTAGGTAGCGTTTTCAATAGTTGTTTGGCTCTGGGTTTACGTAGACTCCCAATCCTTTTTTATGAGGTTTTAGGTAAAGACCTTTCCCTTCTAGACGGGATTCCATTTCTTCATTATGTCTCTTACTCTCCTTAAGCTGCTCCTATGCATCCTTAACAGCATTAACAGCTTTAACAATTGTAGCTGCACCTCCTCCTAAAGATCCCAAAGCAGAAAGGCCAGCAAATAAAGGAACGAGGAATGGTAAAATACCTCCAGTTTTTGGTATAGGTATGACTCGTGGAACTTTCACATTTTTATTCCTATATTTAATTGTATCTCCTTGTATTCCTTTCGTGCCAACGCAATGGTTCTTTTCAAGGAATCAGGTTTTTGCCTTTGAATTGATTTACGTGCCTTTGAGCTAACCGTTCTCAGGGTAATGTTTTTTTTAACTTTTTATTTTTCTAATATGTGCTCTTTCTTCTTATTTGCCATACTCATCCCGAACTTAGCCTTAGCATTCATGATATTGGTAACTAGCAGTGCGTTTGAACGCTCACCTAGGCTTGCATCAGTAGATTTAACTCGACTCCAGGTATTTTCAGCCAAAATCCGATCTGCTATGTTGCGATCTGGTGTACTTTTAAATTTAGAGTAAGCAATATCACGTTCTTTACATGCGCTCCTGAAGGATTAATACCAAGATCACCTCGAGCTAATCTTTTTGCTAGCTTCGTACCAGGTCCACAATATTGGTAGCCTGCTAAGTGTAATTCAAACGGTAAGTTATTAATGATAATTACCCCCGCCCCTTTATTATTATGCTCAAGCATAAGTATGAATGACTTTAGCCTTCAACACTCAGATACAAACTAAAAAAAGTATTTAAATTCAGTAAACATTTATAGTTCTGCGTTAGTATTCAAAACGAAGCTCATTAAGCAGAATCTATCTTTACCAATCAGAAATAATGATTTTCAGAGCAATATTAAGGAAACTGGAAGACATAGTTCATTTCTACCAAATAGCATACGCGCTCTAATAGTCGGCCCCTCCAATTGTGGAAAAACAAATGTTATGATTAGTTTGCTGGAGCATCCTAATGGTTTGAGCTATGAAAACGTTTATGTGTATTCAAAATCACTCTATCAATCAAAATATTTATACTTAAGAAAACCATAAAGGGATTAGGCTATTACACATTTCCTAATAATGTTGATGTTATACCATTTGATGAGGCAAAACAAAATTCAATTTTTATTTTTGATGATGTGGGAAACAAGACAACATACGCTCTTAGTTTTGCCAGACTTATACTCATATACCAAAACACTTGGTACGAGATAATGCTAACTTTCTCATTTTATTTAAACAAGATGATACAAATCTTAGGCATGCTTATGATGATCATGTGAATACGGATATGAGCTTTGATACTTTGCGAGACATGTGTGCTAAGTGTTGGAAGGATAAATATGGGTTTCTGGTAGTAGACAAAGGCAGCCCCTTAAGCAAGGGACGTTACCGTCAGGGATTCGATATATATATTTCCATATAAATATAACAGACCTGTTACAGCAGCCAACAGATCGGTTAAAGCTGTTAACAGACCAGTTAAAGCAGTTAATAGACCCGTTAAAGCTGTTAACAGACCAATTAAATCAGTTAATAGACCCGTTAAAGCTGCTAAGAGACCACTTAACGCAGTTAATAGACCCGCTAAAGCTGTTAACAGACCAGTTGAAGCAGTTAACAGGCCAGTTAAAGCAGTTGACCGACAGAACAGTTTTAAACTAATTATTAATACCAAAATGGGTAAAAAGAAGGAATTCCTTATGAATAAGAAGGAGTTAATAAAGGATATAAAACTAGAAATGCTATCAAGAAAAAGTATCGAACTATAATAACAGGACGAAACGATGTTGAATCTCAACTTGAAGAAACTTTTAAGCCCATAACAAAACCACTTAGAGAGCTTGTAAGTGAAACAAAAGTAAAACAGGGGCTTCATACTGATATCAAATCAGAACCTAAAAAGGAAAATAAAATAAATGATGATGATGATGATTATGATAGCTTCGAGCTAAATCCAAAACACTTGTATATGAAAATGGAACCAACAAGCACACCACTGAAGTATAGAGACTCTTCTTTAATGTCATCACAAGACGAGTATGGAACACCAACTTATTCAAGTGCCTTAGCTATTAAATCAGATTCCACCCTCAACTTATCAACTGGGTTAGTTCATAAATATTTAGGATTTTACCAAGCCAAAAGTCCTAAAACTGACCGAACTTGTGTTTATATGGATAATGGGAGGTGGAAAATTGGGAAATCTAGCATTGACATTGATGCGCAAAATTTTGTCATTAATGGAAAGCACTATAACATAACAGCTGGCTTATGCGAACTACTTTTTATGAAAGAACCAAACATTATATGGTGAAAAAGACTTGGCTAATTATCGAGAGATCTTGGAAGATTCTAATGCCCATAGAAGTAATTATAGTGCAGATGGGCAAATAAAAGGTAGTAAAGGTCCTAAATATAAGAGAATTATTAGAAAATTTATCACCATGAAGGTATGGGCCTCATGAAGCTTCCTAGAGAGACGATTGACTATGTTTGCTGGGATGATCCAAATGAATTCGTAGACAGATTACGGCTTTTAATTGGCTCTCAAGTATCTGGGAATAATAGTCATAACAATGAAATTGTTTCCATTATTGAGGAGTTAAAAGAGTCTGATATAATTTTATAAAAAGCCTCCTTCTGCTTTTATATATTTATTCATGAAATGAGTGTTGACAAGTTCGGACGATCGCTAAGAGATAGAAATATTGGATGAGGTTCTCCTCGACCTCGAGGAGAACCGGTCCTTCAGGACCACCGGATCTGCTGGAGTAGGTTTTCTGCTAACATCAGATAAAAACTATGATATGCAATTCAGCAATATTAAGAATCTCAAAAATCCAGAGAAGATAGTGATGCTGTAAAGAAGCTATATATAGATGAGGCAATAGATAAATAGATTTATGCATATCCCATAGTAGTTTAGAAACAAAAACAGCTAAGAGTGAATTAGAGGAAGAGCTTGCGAATGTACATAATATTATTAAAAATAACTAGAGAAAAACTGGAAACATTGACCCAATTACACATAAATAAGACATTTGAAAAGTTAAAAGTTTATAGTCATACAAAGCGCGAGGACATTGAAAAGAACTTATGAGGGTTAATAAATGTAGAATCTCTTATAGTCTAAGCTAACAATTAGTAAAGAGGCCCTTGTGAGCGACCTGCAAAAAGCAGCTCGTCGAAACTTTCCTTGACGTCGAGTCATTATGAAGATTTGGATGATCACTGGCAGGCAGATTTGGTTGAAATGGGTGCTTATGTTCGCGAAAATAATGGATACTACTATTTACTAACAGTAATTGATACATTTTCAAAATATGCTTGGGTATAACCTATTAAAAATAAAACTGGAAAGTGGTAACGGCTGCAATGGAAAAAGTTTTAAAAAGCGGTCGGATTCCTAAACTTTTGCAGACAGATGATGGTAAAGAGTTTATAATAAAATATTCCAGACACTAATTGGTAAATTAAGGAATCAGACACTATTCGACTTTTAGTATAATGAAAGCCTCAATAGTTGAAAGATTTAATAGAACATTGAAAGGTATGATGTGGAAAGAATTCAGTAAGAATGGTTCCTATAGTTGGATTGATTTTGTACACAATCTTGATCATGAATGCAATAATAAAAAGCATAGGACCATTAAAATGCGCCCCTCCGATATTAATCACATTAATAAAAATATTTTACTACAAACAGTATACAATCACATAAAAATAGTGGGGCAGCAAAATATAAGGTTGATGACTATGTTCGCATCAGCAAGCACAAACATACATATATTTGAAAAGGGGTACACACCTAACTGGACGACTGAGATCTTTAAAATTATAACCATACAAAACACGAGTCCGGTGACATATCTTCTAGAGGATTATGAGGGGCATCCAATCAAGGGATTGCCTTTTCTATAGTAAATTTTTCAAAAAATAGTTTTTTACTGTTGCAAATTCTAAATACGCCAGAGATTGCCTTTTCAAAGTAAATTATTCAAAAAATAATTTTTTACTGTTGCGAATTTAAATACGCCAGGGATTGGCTTTTCTATAGTAAATTACTCAAAAAATAATTTTTTACTGTCGCAAATTTTAAATACGCCAGGGATTGCCTTTTTTATAGTAACTTATTCAAAAATTAATTTTTTACTGTCGCAAATTTTAATTACGCCAGGGTTTGCCTTTTCTATAGTAAATTATTCAAAAAATAATTTTTTACTGTCGCAAATTTTAAATACGCCAGGGATTGCCTTTTCTATAGTAAATTATTCAATAAATATTTTTTACTGCCGCAAATTTTAATTACGCCAGGGATTGCCTTTTCTATAGTAAATTATGCAAAAAATAATTTTTTACTGTCACAAATTTTAATTACGCCAGGGATTGCCTTTTCTATAGTAAATTATTCAATAAATATTTTTTACTGCCGCAAATTTTAATTCCGCCAGGGATTGCCTTTTCTATAGTAAATTATGCAAAAAATAATTTTTTACTGTCGCAAATTTGAATTACGCCAGGGATTGCCTTTTCTATAGTAAATTTATCAAAAATTAGTTTTTTACTGTCGCAAATTTTAAATACGCTAGGGATTGCCTTTTCAATAGTAAATTATTCAAAAAATAATTTTTTACTCTAGCAAATTTTAATACCGCCAGGGATTGCCTTTTCTATAGTAAATTATGCAAAAAATAAATTTTTACTGTCGCAAATTTGAATTACGCTGGATTGCCTTTTCTATAGTAATTTATTCAAAAAATAATTTTTACTGTCGCAAATTTTAATTACGCCAGGGATTGTCTTTTCTATAGTAAATTATTCAAAAAATATTTTTTTATTGTCGCAAATTTTAAATACGCCAGGTATTGACTTTTCTATACTAAATTTTTCAAAAAATCATTTTTATTGTGGCAAATTTTAAATACGCCAGCGATTGCATTTTCTATAGTAAATTTTTCAAAAAATAATTTTTTACTGTCGCAAATTTTAAATACGCAAGGGATTGCCTTTTCTATAGTAAATTTTTCAAAAAATAGTTTTTTACTGTTGCAAATTTTAAATATGGCAGCGATTGCCATTTCAATAGTGAATTATTCAAAATATAATTTTTTACTCTCGCAAATTTTAAATTCGCCAGGGATTGTCGTTTCTATAGTAAATATTTCAAATAATAAATTTTTACTGCCGCAAATTTTAATTACGCCAGGGATTGCCTTTTCTATAGTAAATTATTCAAAAAATAATTTTTTACTGTCGCAAATTTTAATTACGCCAGGGATTGCCTTTTTTATAGTAAATTATTCAAAAAATAATTTTTTACTGTCGCAAATTTTAATTACGCCAGGGATTGCTTTTCTATAGTAAATTTTTTACTGTCGCAAATTTTAAATTCGCCAGGGATAGCCTTTTCTATAGTAAATTATTGAATAAACATTTTTTACTGCCGCAAATTTTAATTACGCCAGGGATTGCCTTTTCTATAGTAAATTATTCAAAAATTAATTTTTATTGTCGCACCAGGGACTGCCTTTTCTATAGTAAATTATTCAAAAAATAATTTTTTACTGTCGCAAATTTTAATTACGCCAGGGATTGCCTTTTTTATAGTAAATTATTCAAAAAATAATTTTTTACTGTCGCAAATTTTAATTACGCCAGTGATTGCCTTTTCTATAGTAAATTTATCAAAAATTAGTTTTTTACTGTCGCACATTTTAAATACGCCAGGGATTGCCTTTTCTATAGTAAATTATTCAATAAATATTTTTTACTGCCGCAAATTTTAATTACGCCAGGGATTGTCTTTTCTATAGTAAATTATGCAAAAACTAATTTTTTACTGTCGCAAATTTTAATTACGCCAGGGATTGCCTTTTCTATAGTAAATTATTCAAAAAATATTTTTTTATTGTCGCAAATTTTAAATACGCCAGGTATTGACTTTTCTATAGTAAATTTTTCAAAAAATCATTTTTATTGTGGCAAATTTTAAATACGCCAGCGATTGCATTTTCTATAGTAAATTTTTCAAAAAATAATTTTTTACTGTCGCAAATTTTAAATACGCAAGGGATTGCCTTTTCTATAGTAAATTTTTCAAAAAATAGTTTTTTACTGTTGCAAATTTTAAATATGGCAGGGATTGCCATTTCAATAGTGAATTATTCAAAATATAATTTTTTACTCTCGCAAATTTTAAATTCGCCAGGGATTGTCGTTTCTATAGTAAATATTTCAAATAATAAATTTTTACTGCCGCAAATTTTAATTACGCCAGGGATTGCCTTTTCTATAGTAAATTATTCAAAAAATAATTTTTTACTGTCGCAAATTTAATTACGCCAGGGATTGCCTTTTTTATAGTAAATTATTCAAAAAATAATTTTTTACTGTCGCAAATTTTAATTACGCCAGGGATTGCTGTTCTATAGTAAATTTTTTACTGTCGCAAATTTTAAATTCGCCAGGGATAGCCTTTTCTATAGTAAATTATTGAATAAACATTTTTTACTGCCGCAAATTTTAATTACGCCAGGGATTGCCTTTTCTATAGTAAATTATTCAAAAATTAATTTTTATTGTCGCACCAGGGACTGCCTTTTCTATAGTAAATTATTCAAAAAATAATTTTTTACTGTCGCAAATTTTAATTACGCCAGGGATTGCCTTTTTTATAGTAAATTATTAAAGAAATAATTTTTTACTGTCGCAAATTTTAATTACGCCAGTGATTGCCTTTTCTATAGTAAATTTATCAAAAATTAGTTTTTTACTGTCGAAAATTTTAAATACGCCAGGGATTGCCTTTTCTATAGTAAATTATTCAATAAATATTTTTTACTGCCGCAAATTTTAATTACGCCAGGGATTGCCTTTTCTATAGTAAATAATGCAAAAAATAATTTTTTACTGTCGCAAATTTTAATTACGCCAGGGATTGCCTTTTCTATAGTAAATTATTCAAAAAATAATTTTTTACTGTAGCAAATTTTAATTACGCCAGGGATTGCCGTTTCTATAATAAATATTTCAAATAATAAATTTTTACTGTCGCAAATTTTAAATACGCCAGGGATTGCCTTTTCTATAGTAAATTATTCAATAAATATTTGTTACTGCCGCAAATTTTAATTACGCCAGGGATTGCCTTTTCTATAGTAAATAATGCAAAAAATATTTTTTTATTGTCGCAAATTTTAATTACGCCAGGCATTGCCTTTTCTATAGTAATTTATTCAAAAAATAATTTTTACTGTCGCAAATTTTAAATACGCCAGGGATTGTCTCTTCTATAGTAAATTATTCCAAAAATAATTTTTTACTGTCGCAAATTTTAATTACGCCAGGGATTGCCTTTTATATAGTAAATTTATCAAAAATTAGTTTTTTACTGTCGCAAATTTTAAATACGCCAGGGATTGCCTTTTCAATAGTAAATTATTCAAAAAATAATTTTTTACTGTAGCAAATTTTAATTACGCCAGGGATTGCCGTTTCTATAGTAAATATTTCAAATAATAAATTTTTACTGTCGCAAATTTTAAATACGCCAGGGATTGCCTTTTCTATAGTAAATTATTCAATAAATATTTTTTACTGCCGCAAATTTTAATTACGCCAGGGATTGCCTTTTCTATAGTAAATTATGCAAAAAATAATTTGTGCTGTCGCAAATTTTAATTACGCCAGGGATTTCCTTTTCTATAGTAAATTTATCAAAAATTAGTTTTTTACTGTCGCACATTTTAAATACGCCAGGGATTGCCTTTTCTATAGTAAATTATTCAATAAATATTTTTTACTGCCGCAAATTTTAATTACGCCATGGATTGTCTTTTCTATAGTAAATTATGCAAAAAATAATTTTTTACTGTCGCAAATTTTAATTACGCCAGGGATTGCCTTTTCTATAGTAAATTATTCAAAAAATATTTTTTTACTGTCGCAAATTTTAAATACGCCAGGGATTGACTTTTCTATAGTAAATTTTTCAAAAAATCATTTTTATTGTGGCAAATTTTAAATACGCCAGCGATTGCATTTTCTATAGTAAATTTTTCAAAAAATAATTTTTTACTGTCGCAAATTTTAAATACGCAAGGGATTGCCTTTTCTATAGTAAATTTTTCAAAAAATAGTTTTTTACTGTTGCAAATTTTAAATATGGCAGGGATTGCCATTTCAATAGTGAATTATTCAAAATATAATTTTTTACTGTAGCAAATTTTAATTACGCCAGGGATTGCCGTTTCTATAGTAAATATTTCAAATAATAAATTTTAATTGTCGCAAATTTTAAATCGCCAGGGATTGCCTTTTCTATAGTAAATTATTCAATAAATATTTTTTACTGCCGCAAATTTTAATTACGCCAGGGATATCCTTTTCTATAGTAAATTGTGCAAAAAATAATTTTTACTGTCGCAAATTTTAATTACGCCAGGGATTGCCTTTTCTATAGTAATTTATTCAAAAAATAATTTTTACTGTCGCAAATTTTAAATACGCCAGGGATTGTCTCTTCTATACTAAATTATTCCAAAAATAATTTTTACTGTCGCAAATTTTAATTACGCCAGTGATTGCCTTTTCTATAGTAAATTTATCAAAAAATCATTTTTATTGTGGCAAATTTTAAATACGCAAGGGATTGCCTTTTCTATAGTAAGTTTTTCAAAAAATAGTTTTTTACTGTTGCAAATTTTAAATATGGCAGGGATTGCCATTTCAATAGTGAATTATTCAAAATATAATTTTTTACTCTCGCAAATTTTAAATTCGCCAAGGATTGTCGTTTCTATAGTAAATATTTCAAATAATAAATTTTTACTGCCGCACATTTTAATTACGCCAGGGATTGCCTTTTCTATAGTAAATTATTCAAAAAATAATTTTTTACTGTCGCAAATTTTAATTACGCCAGGGATTGCTTTTGTATAGTAATTTTTTTACTGTCGCAAATTTTAAATTTGCCAGGGATAGCCTTTTCTATAGTAAATTATTGAATAAACATTTTTTACTGCCGCAAATTTTAATTGCGCCAGGGATTGCCTTTTCTATAGTAAATTATTCAAAAATTAATTTTTTTGTCGCACCAGGGACTGCCTTTTCTATAGTAAATTGTGCAAAAAATAATTTTTTACTGTCGCAAATTTTAATTACGCCAGGGATTGCCTTTTCTATAGTAATTTATTCAAAAAATAATTTTTACTGTTGCAAATTTTAAATATAGCAGGGATTGCCATTACAATAGTGAATTATTCAAAATATAATTTTTTACTGTAGCAAATTTTAATTACGCCAGGGATTGCCGTTTCTATAGTAAATATTTCAAATAATAAATTTTAATTGTCGCAAATTTTAAATACGCCAGGGATTGCCCTTTTCTATAGTAAATTATTCAATAAATATTTTTTACTGCCGCAAATTTTAATTACGCCAGGGATATCCTTTTCTATAGTAAATTGTGCAAAAAATAATTTTTTACTGTCGCAAATTTTAATTACGCCAGGGATTGCCTTTTCTATAGTAAATTTTTCAAAAAATCATTTTTATTGTGGCAAATTTTAAATACGCCAGCGATTGCATTTTCTATAGTAAATTTTTCAAAAAATAATTTTTTACTGTCGCAAATTTTAAATTCGCCAGGGATTGTCGTTTCTATAGTAAATATTTCAAATAATAAATTTTTACTGCCGCACATTTTAATTACGCCAGGGATTGCCTTTTCTATAGTAAATTATTCAAAAAATAATTTTTTACTGTCGCAAATTTTAATTACGCCAGGGATTGCTTTTCTATAGTAAATTTTTTACTGTCGCAAATTTTAAATTCGCCAGGGATAGCCTTTTCTATAGTAAATTATTGAATAAATATTTATTACTGCCGCAAATTTTAATTGCGCTAGGGATTGCCTTTTCTATAGTAAATTATTCAAAAATTAATTTTTTTGTCGCACCAGAGACTGCCTTTTCTATAGTAAATTATTCAAAAAATAATTTTTTACTGTCGCAAATTTTAATTACGCCAGGGATTGCCTTTTTTATAGTAAATTATTCAAAAAATAATTTTTTACTGTCGCAAATTTTAATTACGCCAGTGATTTATCAAAATTAGTTTTTTACTGTCGAAAATGTTTAATACGCCAGGGATTGCTTTTTCTATAGTAAATTATTAAATAAATATTTTTTACTGCCGCAAATTTTAATTACGCCAGGGATTGCCTTTTCTATAGTAAATAATGCAAAAAATAATTTTTTCCTGTCGCAAATTTTAATTACGCCAGAGATTGCCTTTTCTATAGTAAATTATTCAAAAAATAATTTTTTACTGTAGCAAATTTTAATTACGCCAGGGATTGCCGTTTCTATAATAAATATTTCAAATAATAAATTTTTACTGTCGCAAATTTTAAATACGCCAGGGATTGCCCTTTTCTATAGTAAATTATTCAATAAATATTTTTTACTGCCGCAAAATTTAATTACGCCAGGGATTGCCTTTTCTATAGTAAATAATGCAAAAAATAATTTTTTACTGTCGCAAATTTTAATTACGCCATGGATTGCCTTTTCTATAGTAATTTATTCAAAAAATAATTTTTACTGTCGCAAATTTTAAATACGCCAGGGATTGGATTGTCTCTTCTATACTAAATTATTCCAAAAATAATTTTTTACTGTCGCAAATTTTAATTACGCCAGTGATTGCCTTTTCTATACTAAATTTATCAAAAATTAGTTTTTTACTGTCGCAAATTTTAAATACGCCAGGGATTGCCTTTTCAATAGTAAATTATTCAAAAAATAATTTTTTACTGTAGCAAATTTTAATTACGCCAGGGATTGCCGTTTCTATAGTAAATATTTCAAATAATAAATTTTTATTGCCGCAAATTTTAATTACGCCAGGGATTGCCTTTTCTATGGTAAATTATTCAAAAATTAATTTTTATTGTCGCACCAGGGACTGCCTTTTCTATAGAAAATTATTCAAAAAATCATTTTTATTGTCGCAAATTTTAAATACGCCAGCGATTGCATTTTCTATAGTAAATTTATCAAAAATTAGTTTTTGCTGTCGAAAATTTTAAATATGCCAGGGATTGCCTTTTCAATAGTAAATTATTCAAAAATAATTTTTTACTGTAGCAAATTTTAATTACGCCAGGGATTGCCGTTTCTATAGTAAATATTTCAAATAATAAATTTTTACTGTCGCAAATTTTAAATACGCCAGGGATTGCCTTTTCTATAGTAAATTATTCAATAAATATTTTTTACTGCCGCAAATTTTAATTACTCCAGGGATTGCCTTTTCTATAGTAAATTATGCAACAAATAATTTTTGCTGTCGCAAATTTTAATTACGCCAGGGATTGCCTTTTCTATAGTAATTTATTCAAAGAATAATTTTTACTGTCGCAAATTTTAAATACGCCAGGGATTGTCTCTTCTATAGCAAATTATTCCAAAAATAATTTTTTACTGTCGCAAATTTTAATTACGCCAGTGATTACCTTTTCTATAGTAAATTTATCAGCAATTAGTTTTTTACTGTCGCAAATTTTAACTAGGCCAGAGATTTCCTTTTCTATAGTAAATTATTCAAAAAAATTTTTTACTGTCGCAAATTTTAATTACGCCAGGGATTGCCTATTCTATAGTGAATTATTCAAAAAATAATTTTTACTGTCGCAAATTTTAAATACGCCAGGGATTGTCTCTTCTATAGTAAATTTTTCCAAAAATAATTTTTTACTGACGCAAATTTTAATTACGCCAGTGATTACCTTTTCTATAGTAAATTTATCAAAAATTAGTTTTTTACTGTCGCAAATTTTAATTAGGCCTGGGATTGCCTTTTCTATAGTAAATTATGCAAAAAATAATTTTTTACTGTCGCAAATTTTAATTACGCCAGGGATTGCCTTTTCTATAGTAAATTATTCAAAAAATAATTTTTTACTGTCGCAAATTTTAATTACGCCAGTGATTGCCCTTTTCTATAGTAAATTTAACAAAAATTAGTTTTTTACTGTCGCAAATTTTAAATACGCCAGGGATTGCCTTTTCAATAGTAAGTTATTCAAAAAATAATTTTTTACTGTAGCAAATTTTAATTACGCCAGGGATTGCCTTTTCTATAGTAAATTATTCAAAAAATAATTTTTTACTGTCGCAAATTTTAAATACGCCAGGGATTGACTTTTGTATAGTAAATTTTTCAAAAAATCATTTTTATTGTGGCAAATTTTAAATACGCCAGCGATTGCATTTTCTATAGTAAATTTTTCAAAAAATAATTTTTTACTGTCGCAAATTTTAAATACGCAAGGGATTGCCTTTTCTATAGTAAATTTTGCAAAAAGTAGTTTTTTACTGTTGCAAAATTTTAAATATGGCAGGGATTGCCATTTCAATAGTTAATTATTCAAAATATAATTTTTTACTGTCGCAAATTTTAAATTCGCCAGGGATTGTCGTTTCTATAGTAAAATATTTCAAATAATATATTTTTGCTGCCGCAAATTTTAATTACGCCAGGATTGCCTTTTCTATAGTAAATTATTCAAAAATTAATTTTTATTGTCGCACCAGGGACTGCCTTTTCTATAGTAAATTATTCAAAAAATAATTTTTTACTGTCGCAAATTTTAATTACGCCAGGGATTGCCTTTTTTATAGTAAATTATTCAAAAAAAAATTTTTTACTGTCGCAAATTTTAATTACGCCAGTGATTGCCTTTTCTATAGTAAATATATCAAAAATTAGTTTTTTACTGTCGAAAATTTTAAATACGCCAGGGATTGCCGTTTCTATAGTAAATATTTCAAAAAATAATTTTTTACTGTAGGAAATTTTAATTACGCCATGGATTGCCGTTTCTATAGTAAATATTTCAAATAATAAATTTTTATTGTCGCAAATTTTAAATACGCCAGGGATTGCCTTTTCTATAGTAAATTATTCAATAAATATTTTTTACTGCCGCAAATTTTAATAACGCCAGGGATATCCTTTTCTATCGTAAATTGTGCAAAAAATAATTTTTTACTGTCGCAAATTTTAATTACGCCAGGGATTGACTTTTCTATAGTAATTTATTCAAATAATAAATTTTTACTGCCGCAAATTTTAATTACGCCAGGGATTGCCTTTTCTATGGTAAATTATTCAAAAATTAATTTTTATAGTCGCACCAGGGAACTGCCTTTTCTATAGTAAATTATTCAGTAAACATTTTTTTACTGCCGCAAATTTTAATTACGCCAGGGATTGCCTCTTCTATAGTAAATTATGCAAAAAATAATTTTTTACTGTCGCAAATTTTAATTACGCCAGGGATTGCCCTTTCTATAGTAAATTATTCAAAAAATAATTTTTTACTGTCGCAAATGTTAAATACGCCAGGGATTGCCTTTTCTATACTAAATTATTCTAAAAATAATTTTTATTGTCGCACCAGGGACTGCCTTTTCTATAGTAAATTGTTCAAAAAATAATTTTTTACTGTCGCAAATTTTAATTACGGGATTGGATTTTTTATAGTAAATTATTCAAAAATTAATTTTTTACTGTCGCAAATTTTAATTACGCCAGGGATTGCCTTTTCTATAGTAAATTTTTTACTGTCGCAAATTTTAAATTCGCCAGGGATTGCCTTTTCTATAGTGAATTTTTTACTGTCGCAAATTTTAAATATACCAGGGATTGCCTTTTCTATAGTAAATTATTTACTGTCGCAAATTTTAATTTCGCCAGGGAATGCCTTTTCTATAGTAAATTATTCAATAAACATTTTTTACTGCCGCAAATTTTAATTACGCCAGGGATTGCCTTTTCTATAGTAAATTATTCAAAACATAATTTTTTACTGTCGCAAATTTAAAATACGCCAGCGATTGCCGTTTCTATAGTAAATATTTCAAAAAATAAATTTTTACTGCAGCAAATTTTAAATTCGCCAGAGATTGCCTTTTCTATAGTAAATTTTTCAAAATATAATTTTTTACTGTCGCAAATTTTAAATTCGGCAGGGATTGCCTTTTCTATAGTAAATGTTTCAAATAATAAATTTTTACTGCCGCAAATTTTAATTACGCCAGGCATTGCCTTTTCTATAGTAAATTATTCAAAAATTAATTTTTATTGTCGCACCAGGGACTGCCTTTTCTATAGTAAATTATTCAAAAAATATGTTTTTACTGTCGCAAATTTTAATTACGCCAGGGATTGCATTTTTTATAGTAAATTATTCAAAAATTAATTTTTTACAGTCGCAAATGTTAGTTACGCCAGGGATTGCCTTTTCTATAGTAAATTTTTTACTGTCGCAAATTTTAAATTCGCCAGAAATTGTCTTTTCTATAGTAAATTTTCAAAAAAAAATTTTTTACTGTCGCAAATTTTAAATTCGCCAGGGATTGCCTTTTTTATAGTAAATTATTCAAAAAATAATTTTTTACTGTCGCAAATGTTAAATACGCCAGGGATTGCCTTTTCTATAGTAAATTATTCAATAAATATTTTTTACTGCCGCAAATTTTAATTACGCCAGGGATTGCCTTTTCAATAGTAAATTATTCAAAAAATAAATTTTTACTGTAGCAAATTTTAATTACGCCAAGGATTGCCTTTTCTATAGTAAATTATTCAATAAACATTTTTTACTGTCGCAAATTTTAATTACGCCATGGATTGCCTTTTCTATAGTAAATTATGCAAAAAATAATTTTTTACTGTCGCAAATTTTAATTACGCCAGGGATTGCCTTTTCTATAGTAAATCATTCAAAAAGTAATTTTTTACTGTAGCAAATTTTAGTTCCGCCAGGGATTGCCTTTTCTATAGTAAATTATTCAAAAAATAATTTTTACTGTCGCAAATTTTAAATTCGCCAGGTATTGCCTTTTCTATAGTAAAATTATTCAATAAACATTTTTTACTGCCGCAAATTTTAATTACGCCATGGTTTGCCTTTTCTATAGTAAATTATGCAAAAAATAATTTTTTACTGTCGCAAATTTTAATTACGCCAGGGATTGCCTTTTCTATAGTAAATCATTCAAAAAATAATTTTTTACTGTAGCAAATTTCAATTACGCCAGGGATTGCCTTTTCTATATTCAAAAAGTAATTTTTTACTGTCGCGAATTTTAAATACGCCAGGGATTGCCTTTTCTATAGTAAATTTTTCAAAAAATCATTTTTATTGTCGCAAATTTTAAATACGCCAGCGATTGCATTTTCTATTGTAAATTTTTCAAAAAATAATTTTTTAATGTCGCAAATTTTAAATACGCCAGGGATTGCCTTTTCTATAGTAAATTTATCAAAAATTAGTTTTTTACTGTCGCAAATTTTAAATACGCTAGGGGTTGCCTTTTCAATAGTAAATTATTCAAAAAATAATTTTTTACTCTAGCAAATTTTAATTACGCCAGGGATTGCCTTTTCTATAGTAAAATTTTCAAAAAATAATTTTTTACTGTCGCAAATTTTAATTACGCCAGGGATTGCCGATTCTATAGTAAGTATTTCAAAAAATAAATTTTTACTGCCGCAAATTTTAATTATGCCAGGGATTGCCTTTTCTATAGTAAATTATTCAATAATTAATTTTTACTGTCGCACCAGGCACTGCGTTTTCTATAGTAAATTATTCAAAAAATAATTGTTTACTGTCGCAAATTTTAAATACACCAGGGGTTGCCTTTTCTATAGTAAATTTTTCAAAAAATAATTTTTTACTGTCGCAAATTTAAAATACGCCAGGGGCCTTGATTGGGATTTTATGAAAAAGAACTACTAAAGACGAAATATCCGCATAATTACCTTGTTGAAAAAGTATTGAAGAAGAAACGGAATAAATTTTTTGTAAAATGGCTAGGGTTCTCTGCAAAACACAATTCATGGGTCAATAAAAAATGAAATATTATAAATTGGTTGTATAAATAAAAAAATAACATTTTAAGTTATCAAGCCATCTTTTATTTCTTTATACTAAAATACCCCCAAGCAAGTGTGTCTGTTGAATTTTCTTTTATAAACTGCTTATTATCATGAGAGCTTAATGCAATCTTACTTTTCCTTATACTATATACATTGTGCTTATCTGATCGAATGCATTGTGCTTATCTGATCGAATGCATTGTTGGGTTCTTTTATCTGTTTAACAGAGTTATTCAAACATGTGAAATAATCATCAAAACTAATACTATTTTTTATTACATTTAATTTGACGCCTTTGGCTTTTTTTTATAGAATCTTCATTATTTACTCTTAGACTATACATTTTTTATCTTAATCTTATAAATTCAGTCATAATTTTTTTCCATTCAATTCATCTTTCATAACCCCAGGAACTTTTTTATTTACTAAAGGTATATTATATACATTATTCTGTAGATAATCGCTAGTATCAAAATAATTAACATTAGATTTTATGATTCTATAAATATCATCACATTTATATTCATAAATTAGAGAGTCGGTATCTTTCCGTATTTAAGTCAATATATTTCTTTAACCACGGAGACTGATTGAATTGAAGAACTCGATGTATTTTTTTCAAAACAAGTCCATGAGCTATGCACTGTTTCAGATTTTTGTAATGAATAACATAAGTTTCTTTATTAAATAATGTAGTCATCAGTTTTTGTTCCTTAGATCCTACAGGTGTTTCATGTGTCGGACAAAATGGTAAATATGAATGTTTATCATGTAGATGTTGCGGGTACCCAAGATCGACTTCTAATATCTAACCTAATGGTGATTCATCCGATACATGTGTAATTTCTATATCTGTATTAACCCATTTGAAATCATGTGTTGGAAGATACTGGGACATTGCCCAACCATATAAATTATTAACATCAAAGTACATGAGATATTTGGAATCCTCTTGATCGTTATAGTTTATCATATAGCTATTATTTGCTTTGCTATATCGATTTGAACACTGACTTATTCCACCTCGAATTCCTCGTTCTATGAACATAACCATATCGATATCAGTTAATAACTCCAGCTCTATTTTGGTATATTTCAGCACAGCATCCCATGTTAATCCTGGTAGAGTAAAATAGTGCGCAGGATCCAAACCATATGTTTTTGCACATACCTTTCTAAAATTCTCAAAAACGTCGACTAAAAGTAGAACATCGATCATTAAATACAAATCTGAATATTCACCAAGAGTTTGTATGCGAAATGTTTTCCACACAGTTTGTGCATGTAAGTAATCATCATAAGAAATATCAGACTCATTTAATTGGCTATAAAACGCTTCCTGGGGTGGTAATGTTACCTCATCCAATTTTCCCAAGTCGCTGGTGTAAGGAAATACACCTTTTCTCGTTACTAGCTCAAATTCTGAAGAATTCAAATGGTTCCACTCCTTTTTTGTTATAAGCAACTGTTCTTTAGGTAAATATGACGCCAGTTTATCTAAAGATGATGCCATAAATTTGAATGAATCAATAAAACGGAATTTAATTTCACTAGCTTTAACATTCTTTGTAAATGATATATATCGTTCTTTATTAATTGGCAAAAGATCCACTCTGCCTTCAAATGCAGTTGCAAGTTCCTTTATTACAAAGTGAGCGTCATAACCGCTCAAATTGTGGAATACTACCGGAATTATACGTGTATCTTGATAATTAAGATTACATTCTTCATGAGCTGGACCTCTATATTTTCCAGTTAGATGGCAATGATCTCGTACACGTTTTATTCACACACACACACACACACACACACACACACACACACACACACACACACACACACACACACACACACACACACACACACACACACACACACACACACACACACACACATACACACACCCCCACACACACACACCCCCACACACACACCCACACACACACACACCCCCCCCCCCCCCCACACACACACACACACACACACACACACACACACACACACACACACATACACACATATACACACACACACACACACACACACACACACACATACACATATACACACACACACACACACACACACACACACACACACACACACACACACACACACACACACACACACACACACACACACACACACACACACACACACACACACACACACACACACACACACACACACACACAACACACACACACACACACACACACACACACACACACACACACACACACACACACGCGCGCGCACACACGCGCACACACGCGCACACGCACACGCACACGCACACGCACACGCACACGCACACGCACACGCACACGCACACGCACACGCACACGCACACGCACACGCACACGCACACGCACACGCACACGCACACGCACACGCACACGCACACGCACACGCACACGCACACGCACACGCACACGCACACGCACACGCACACGCACACGCACACGCACACGCACACGCACAAGCACACGCACACGCACACGCACACGCACACGCACACGCACACGCACACGCACACGCACACGCACACGCACACGCACACGCACACACACACACTGAGCCTATTGCTAAAATGCAATTCCTTTTCATTTCAACAAAACGAATCAGTTTTTCAGCATTTAATTAGAATTCAAGGATCCTTAAATACTGCCGCTTCAATTTAAGTTGTTTTTTAATAATATATGTCGATTTGCTCTGGTTCTGCTAGCAAAGCGCTGTTCTGCCAGTGTACCTAGTGCTAAAGTGCAACTCCTTTTCTAAAAACGAATCAGTCTTTCAGCATTTAATTAGAAATCAATGAGCCCTAAATACTGTCGGTTCAATTTAATTAAACTGTTTTCGAATAATGTCGATTTGGCCTGGTTCTGCTACTGAGCGTAGTCCTAAAATGTGATTCTTTTTGACAAAACGAATCAGTTTTTCAGTACATAATTAGAATTCCAGGTGCTTTAAATTCTACCGGTTCAATTTAATCTGTTTTTTAATAATGGATGTCGATTTGGCCTGGTTCTTCCACTGAGCCTGGTTCTGCCACTGAGCCTGGTTCTGCCATTGAGCCTGGTTCTGCCATTGAGCCTAGTGCTAAAATGCAATTCCTTTTCACAAAACGAATCAGTTTTTCAGAATTAAATTAGAATTCAACGAGCCTTAAATTCTGCCGGTTTAATTTAAACCGTTTTCGAATAATAGATGTCGATTTGATCTGGTTCTGCTAGCAAAACGCGTTTCTGCTATTGAGCCAAGTGTTAAAATGTGATTCCTTTTGACAAAACGAATCAGTCAGTTTTTCAGCATTTAATTAGAATTCAAGGATCCCTAAATTCTGCCGGTTCAATTGAAGTAGTCCTATAATAATAAATATCGATTTGGTCTGGTTCTGCCACTGTACCTAGTGCTAAAATGCAACTCGTTTTCTCAAAACGAATCAGTTTTTCAGCATTTAATTAGAAATCAATGAGCCTTAAATACTGCCGGTTCAATTTATACTGTTTTCGAATAATGTCGATTTGGCCTGGTTCTGCTACTGAGCGTAGTCCTAAAATGTGATTCTTTTTCACAAAACGAAGCAGTTTTTCAGTACTTGATTAGAATTCAAGGAGCCTTAAATTCTACCGGTTCAATTTAAGCTATTTTTTAATAATGGATGTCGATTTGGCCTGGCTCTGCTGAATAAATGCGGTTCTGCCAAATAAACGCGGTTCTGCCAGATAAACGCGGTTCTGCCACTGAGCCTAGTGCTAAAATGCAATTCCTCTTCATTTTCACAAAACGAATCAGTTTTTCAGCATTTAATTAGAATTCAAGGAGCCTTAAATACTGCCGGTTCAATTTAAACTGTTTTCGAATAATGTCGATTTGGCCTGGTTCCACTACTGAGCGTAGTCCTAAAATGTGATTATTTTTCACAAAACGTATCAGTTTTTCAGCCCTTGATTAGAATTCAAGGAGCCTTAAATTCTACCGGTTCAATTGAAATAGTCTTATAATAATAAATATCGATTTGGTCTAGTTCTGCCACTGTACCTAGTGCTAAAATGCAACTCCTTTTCTCAAAACGAATCAGTTTTTCAGCACTTGGTTAGAATTCAAGGAGCCATAAATTCTACCGGTTCAATTTAAGCTGTTTTTTAATAATAGATATCGATTTGGTCTGGTTCTGCTGAATAAATGCGGTTCTGCCAGATAAACGCGGTTTTGCCACTGAGCCTAGTGCTAAAATGCAATTCCTTTTCACAAAAGAATCAGTTTTTCAGCATTTAATTAGAAATGAATGAACCTTAAATACTGCCAGTTCAATTTAAACTGTTTTCAAATAATGTCGATTTGGCCTGGCTCTGCTGCTGAGCGTAGTGCTAAAATGTG
>OZ005744.1:52758827-52786327 GCA_963930735.1 Dioctria linearis
GAATTATTCAAAATATAATTTTTTACTGTAGCAAATTTTAATTACGCCAGGGATTGCCGTTTCTATAGTAAATATTTCAAATAATAAATTTTAATTGTCGCAAATTTTAAATACGCCAGGGATTGCCTTTTCTATAGTAAATTATTCAATAAATATTTTTTACTGCCGCAAATTTTAATTACGCCAGGGATATCCTTTTCTATAGTAAATTGTGCAAAAAATAATTTTTTACTGTCGCAAATTTTAATTACGCCAGGGATTGCCTTTTCTATAGTAAATTTTTCAAAAAATCATTTTTATTGTGGCAAATTTTAAATACGCCAGCGATTGCATTTTCTATAGTAAATTTTTCAAAAAATAATTTTTTACTGTCGCAAATTTTAAATTCGCCAGGGATTGTCGTTTCTATAGTAAATATTTCAAATAATAAATTTTTACTGCCGCACATTTTAATTACGCCAGGGATTGCCTTTTCTATAGTAAATTATTCAAAAAATAATTTTTTACTGTCGCAAATTTTAATTACGCCAGGGATTGCTTTTCTATAGTAAATTTTTTACTGTCGCAAATTTTAAATTCGCCAGGGATAGCCTTTTCTATAGTAAATTATTGAATAAATATTTATTACTGCCGCAAATTTTAATTGCGCTAGGGATTGCCTTTTCTATAGTAAATTATTCAAAAATTAATTTTTTTGTCGCACCAGAGACTGCCTTTTCTATAGTAAATTATTCAAAAAATAATTTTTTACTGTCGCAAATTTTAATTACGCCAGGGATTGCCTTTTTTATAGTAAATTATTCAAAAAATAATTTTTTACTGTCGCAAATTTTAATTACGCCAGTGATTTATCAAAAATTAGTTTTTTACTGTCGAAAATGTTTAATACGCCAGGGATTGCTTTTTCTATAGTAAATTATTAAATAAATATTTTTTACTGCCGCAAATTTTAATTACGCCAGGGATTGCCTTTTCTATAGTAAATAATGCAAAAAATAATTTTTTCCTGTCGCAAATTTTAATTACGCCAGAGATTGCCTTTTCTATAGTAAATTATTCAAAAAATAATTTTTTACTGTAGCAAATTTTAATTACGCCAGGGATTGCCGTTTCTATAATAAATATTTCAAATAATAAATTTTTACTGTCGCAAATTTTAAATACGCCAGGGATTGCCTTTTCTATAGTAAATTATTCAATAAATATTTTTTACTGCCGCAAAATTTAATTACGCCAGGGATTGCCTTTTCTATAGTAAATGATGCAAAAAATAATTTTTTACTGTCGCAAATTTTAATTACGCCATGGATTGCCTTTTCTATAGTTATTTATTCAAAAAATAATTTTTACTGTCGCAAATTTTAAATACGCCAGGGATTGGATTGTCTCTTCTATAGTAAATTATTCCAAAAATAATTTTTTACTGTCGCAAATTTTAATTACGCCAGTGATTGCCTTTTCTATACTAAATTTATCAAAAATTAGTTTTTTACTGTCGCAAATTTTAAATACGCCAGGGATTGCCTTTTCAATAGTAAATTATTCAAAAAATAATTTTTTACTGTAGCAAATTTTAATTACGCCAGGGATTGCCGTTTCTATAGTAAATATTTCAAATAATAAATTTTTATTGCCGCAAATTTTAATTACGCCAGGGATTGCCTTTTCTATGGTAAATTATTCAAAAATTAATTTTTATTGTCGCACCAGGGACTGCCTTTTCTATAGAAAATTATTCAAAAAATCATTTTTATTGTCGCAAATTTTAAATACGCCAGCGATTGCATTTTCTATAGTAAATTTATCAAAAATTAGTTTTTGCTGTCGAAAATTTTAAATATGCCAGGGATTGCCTTTTCAATAGTAAATTATTCAAAAAATAATTTTTTACTGTAGCAAATTTTAATTACGCCAGGGATTGCCGTTTCTATAGTAAATATTTCAAATAATAAATTTTTACTGTCGCAAATTTTAAATACGCCAGGGATTGCCTTTTCTATAGTAAATTATTCAATAAATATTTTTTACTGCCGCAAATTTTAATTACTCCAGGGATTGCCTTTTCTATAGTAAATTATGCAACAAATAATTTTTGCTGTCGCAAATTTTAATTACGCCAGGGATTGCCTTTTCTATAGTAATTTATTCAAAGAATAATTTTTACTGTCGCAAATTTTAAATACGCCAGGGATTGTCTCTTCTATAGCAAATTATTCCAAAAATAATTTTTTACTGTCGCAAATTTTAATTACGCCAGTGATTACCTTTTCTATAGTAAATTTATCAGCAATTAGTTTTTTACTGTCGCAAATTTTAACTAGGCCAGAGATTTCCTTCTATAGTAAATTATTCAAAAAAAATTTTTTACTGTCGCAAATTTTAATTACGCCAGGGATTGCCTATTCTATAGTGAATTATTCAAAAAATAATTTTTACTGTCGCAAATTTTAAATACGCCAGGGATTGTCTCTTCTATAGTAAATTTTTCCAAAAATAATTTTTTACTGACGCAAATTTTAATTACGCCAGTGATTACCTTTTCTATAGTAAATTTATCAAAAATTAGTTTTTTACTGTCGCAAATTTTAATTAGGCCTGGGATTGCCTTTTCTATAGTAAATTATGCAAAAAATAATTTTTTACTGTCGCAAATTTTAATTACGCCAGGGATTGCCTTTTCTATAGTAAATTATTCAAAAAATAATTTTTTACTGTCGCAAATTTTAATTACGCCAGTGATTGCCCTTTTCTATAGTAAATTTAAACAAAAATTAGTTTTTTACTGTCGCAAATTTTAAATACGCCAGGGATTGCCTTTTCAATAGTAAGTTATTCAAAAAATAATTTTTTACTGTAGCAAATTTTAATTACGCCAGGGATTGCCTTTTCTATAGTAAATTATTCAAAAAATAATTTTTTACTGTCGCAAATTTTAAATACGCCAGGGATTGACTTTTGTATAGTAAATTTTTCAAAAAATCATTTTTATTGTGGCAAATTTTAAATACGCCAGCGATTGCATTTTCTATAGTAAATTTTTCAAAAAATAATTTTTTACTGTCGCAAATTTTAAATACGCAAGGGATTGCCTTTTCTATAGTAAATTTTGCAAAAAGTAGTTTTTTACTGTTGCAAATTTTAAATATGGCAGGGATTGCCATTTCAATAGTTAATTATTCAAAATATAATTTTTTACTGTCGCAAATTTTAAATTCGCCAGGGATTGTCGTTTCTATAGTAAATATTTCAAATAATATATTTTTGCTGCTGCAAATTTTAATTACGCCAGGATTGCCTTTTCTATAGTAAATTATTCAAAAATTAATTTTTATTGTCGCACCAGGGACTGCCTTTTCTATAGTAAATTATTCAAAAAATAATTTTTTACTGTCGCAAATTTTAATTACGCCAGGGATTGCCTTTTTTATAGTAAATTATTCAAAAAAAAATTTTTTTACTGTCGCAAATTTTAATTACGCCAGTGATTGCCTTTTCTATAGTAAATATATCAAAAATTAGTTTTTTACTGTCGAAAATTTTAAATACGCCAGGGATTGCCGTTTCTATAGTAAATATTTCAAAAAATAATTTTTTACTGTAGGAAATTTTAATTACGCCATGGATTGCCGTTTCTATAGTAAATATTTCAAATAATAAATTTTTATTGTCGCAAATTTTAAATACGCCAGGGATTGCCTTTTCTATAGTAAATTATTCAATAAATATTTTTTACTGCCGCAAATTTTAATAACGCCAGGGATATCCTTTTCTATCGTAAATTGTGCAAAAAATAATTTTTTACTGTCGCAAATTTTAATTACGCCAGGGATTGCCTTTTCTATAGTAATTTATTCAAATAATAAATTTTTACTGCCGCAAATTTTAATTACGCCAGGGATTGCCTTTTCTATGGTAAATTATTCAAAAATTAATTTTTATAGTCGCACCAGGGACTGCCTTTTCTATAGTAAATTATTCAGTAAACATTTTTTACTGCCGCAAATTTTAATTACGCCAGGGATTGCCTCTTCTATAGTAAATTATGCAAAAAATAATTTTTTACTGTCGCAAATTTTAATTACGCCAGGGATTGCCCTTTCTATAGTAAATTATTCAAAAATAATTTTTTACTGTCGCAAATGTTAAATACGCCAGGGATTGCCTTTTCTATACTAAATTATTCTAAAAATAATTTTTATTGTCGCACCAGGGACTGCCTTTTCTATAGTAAATTGTTCAAAAAATAATTTTTTACTGTCGCAAATTTTAATTACGGGATTGGATTTTTTATAGTAAATTATTCAAAAATTAATTTTTTACTGTCGCAAATTTTAATTACGCCAGGGATTGCCTTTTCTATAGTAAATTTTTTACTGTCGCAAATTTTAAATTCGCCAGGGATTGCCTTTTCTATAGTGAATTTTTTACTGTCGCAAATTTTAAATATACCAGGGATTGCCTTTTCTATAGTAAATTTTTTTACTGTCGCAAATTTTAATTTCGCCAGGGAATGCCTTTTCTATAGTAAATTATTCAATAAACATTTTTTACTGCCGCAAATTTTAATTACGCCAGGGATTGCCTTTTCTATAGTAAATTATTCAAAACATAATTTTTTACTGTCGCAAATTTAAAATACGCCAGCGATTGCCGTTTCTATAGTAAATATTTCAAAAAATAAATTTTTACTGCAGCAAATTTTAAATTCGCCAGAGATTGCCTTTTCTATAGTAAATTTTTCAAATATAATTTTTTACTGTCGCAAATTTTAAATTCGGCAGGGATTGCCTTTTCTATAGTAAATGTTTCAAATAATAAATTTTTACTGCCGCAAATTTTAATTACGCCAGGCATTGCCTTTTCTATAGTAAATTATTCAAAAAATTAATTTTTATTGTCGCACCAGGGACTGCCTTTTCTATAGTAAATTATTCAAAAAATATGTTTTTACTGTCGCAAATTTTAATTACGCCAGGGATTGCATTTTTTATAGTAAATTATTCAAAAATTAATTTTTTACAGTCGCAAATGTTAGTTACGCCAGGGATTGCCTTTTCTATAGTAAATTTTTTACTGTCGCAAATTTTAAATTCGCCAGAAATTGTCTTTTCTATAGTAAATTTTCAAAAAAAAATTTTTTACTGTCGCAAATTTTAAATTCGCCAGGGATTGCCTTTTCTATAGTAAATTATTCAAAAAATAATTTTTTACTGTCGCAAATGTTAAATACGCCAGGGATTGCCTTTTCTATAGTAAATTATTCAATAAATATTTTTTACTGCCGCAAATTTTAATTACGCCAGGGATTGCCTTTTCAATAGTAAATTATTCAAAAAATAAATTTTTACTGTAGCAAATTTTAATTACGCCAAGGATTGCCTTTTCTATAGTAAATTATTCAATAAACATTTTTTACTGTCGCAAATTTTAATTACGCCATGGATTGCCTTTTCTATAGTAAATTATGCAAAAAAATAATTTTTTACTGTCGCAAATTTTAATTACGCCAGGGATTGCCTTTTCTATAGTAAATCATTCAAAAAGTAATTTTTTACTGTAGCAAATTTTAGTTCCGCCAGGGATTGCCTTTTCTATAGTAAATTATTCAAAAAATAATTGTTACTGTCGCAAATTTTAAATTCGCCAGGTATTGCCTTTTCTATAGTAAAATTATTCAATAAACATTTTTACTGCCGCAAATTTTAATTACGCCATGGTTTGCCTTTTCTATAGTAAATTATGCAAAAAATAATTTTTTACTGTCGCAAATTTTAATTACGCCAGGGATTGCCTTTTCTATAGTAAATCATTCAAAAAATAATTTTTTACTGTAGCAAATTTCAATTACGCCAGGGATTGCCTTTTCTATATTCAAAAAGTAATTTTTTACTGTCGCGAATTTTAAATACGCCAGGGATTGCCTTTTCTATAGTAAATTTTTCAAAAAATCATTTTTATTGTCGCAAATTTTAAATACGCCAGCGATTGCATTTTCTATTGTAAATTTTTCAAAAAATAATTTTTAATGTCGCAAATTTTAAATACGCCAGGGATTGCCTTTTCTATAGTAAATTTATCAAAAATTAGTTTTTTTACTGTCGCAAATTTTAAATACGCTAGGGGTTGCCTTTTCAATAGTAAATTATTCAAAAAATAATTTTTTACTCTAGCAAATTTTAATTACGCCAGGGATTGCCTTTTCTATAGTAAAATTTTCAAAAAATAATTTTTTACTGTCGCCAAATTTTAATTACGCCAGGGATTGCCGATTCTATAGTAAGTATTTCAAAAAATAAATTTTTACTGCCGCAAATTTTAATTATGCCAGGGATTGCCTTTTCTATAGTAAATTATTCAATAATTAATTTTTACTGTCGCACCAGGCACTGCGTTTTCTATAGTAAATTATTCAAAAATAATTGTTTACTGTCGCAAATTTTAAATACACCAGGGGTTGCCTTTTCTATAGTAAATTTTTCAAAAAATAATTTTTTACTGTCGCAAATTTAAAATACGCCAGGGGCCTTGATTGGGATTTTATGAAAAAGAACTACTAAAGACGAAATATCCGCATAATTACCTTGTTGAAAAAGTATTGAAGAAGAAACGGAATAAATTTTTGTAAAATGGCTAGGGTTCTCTGCAAAAACACAATTCATGGGTCAATAAAAATGAAATATTATAAATTGGTTGTATAAATAAAAAAATAACATTTTAAGTTATCAAGCCATCTTTTATTTCTTTATACTAAAATACCCCCAAGCAAGTGTGTCTGTTGAATTTTCTTTTATAAACTGCTTATTATCATGAGAGCTTAATGCAATCTTACTTTTCCTTATACTATATACATTGTGCTTATCTGATCGAATGCATTGTGCTTATCTGATCGAATGCATTGTTGGGTTCTTATCTGTTTAACAGAGTTATTCAAACATGTGAAATAATCATCAAAACTAATACTATTTTTTATTACATTTAATTTGACGCCTTTGGCTTTTTTTTATAGAATCTTCATTATTTACTCTTAGACTATACATTTTTTATCTTAATCTTATAAATTCAGTCATAATTTTTTTCCATTCAATTCATCTTTCATAACCCCAGGAACTTTTTTATTTACTAAAGGTATATTATATACATTATTCTGTAGATAATCGCTAGTATCAAAATAATTAACATTAGATTTTATGATTCTATAAATATCATCACATTTATATTCATAAATTAGAGAGTCGGTATCTTTCCGTATTTAAGTCAATATATTTCTTTAACCACGGAGACTGATTGAATTGAAGAACTCGATGTATTTTTTTCAAAACAAGTCCATGAGCTATGCACTGTTTCAGATTTTTGTAATGAATAACATAAGTTTCTTTATTAAATAATGTAGTCATCAGTTTTTGTTCCTTAGATCCTACAGGTGTTTCATGTGTCGGACAAAATGGTAAATATGAATGTTTATCATGTAGATGTTGCGGGTACCCAAGATCGACTTCTAATATCTAACCTAATGGTGATTCATCCGATACATGTGTAATTTCTATATCTGTATTAACCCATTTGAAATCATGTGTTGGAAGATACTGGGACATTGCCCAACCATATAAATTATTAACATCAAAGTACATGAGATATTTGGAATCCTCTTGATCGTTATAGTTTATCATATAGCTATTATTTGCTTTGCTATATCGATTTGAACACTGACTTATTCCACCTCGAATTCCTCGTTCTATGAACATAACCATATCGATATCAGTTAATAACTCCAGCTCTATTTTGGTATATTTCAGCACAGCATCCTGTTAATCCTGGTAGAGTAAAATAGTGCGCAGGATCCAAACCATATGTTTTTGCACATACCTTTCTAAAATTCTCAAAAACGTCGACTAAAAGTAGAACATCGATCATTAAATACAAATCTGAATATTCACCAAGAGTTTGTATGCGAAATGTTTTCCACACAGTTTGTGCATGTAAGTAATCATCATAAGAAATATCAGACTCATTTAATTGGCTATAAAACGCTTCCTGGGGTGGTAATGTTACCTCATCCAATTTTCCCCCAGTCGCTGGTGTAAGGAAATACACCTTTTCTCGTTACTAGCTCAAATTCTGAAGAATTCAAATGGTTCCACTCCTTTTTTGTTATAAGCAACTGTTCTTTAGGTAAATATGACGCCAGTTTATCTAAAGATGATGCCATAAATTTGAATGAATCAATAAAACGGAATTTAATTTCACTAGCTTTAACATTCTTTGTAAATGATATATATCGTTCTTTATTAATTGGCAAAAGATCCACTCTGCCTTCAAATGCAGTTGCAAGTTCCTTTATTACAAAGTGAGCGTCATACCGCTCAAATTGTGGAATACTACCGGAATTATACGTGTATCTTGATAATTAAGATTACATTCTTCATGAGCTGGACCTCTATATTTTCCAGTTAGATGGCAATGATCTCGTACACGTTTTATTCACACACACACACACACACACACACACACACACACACACACACACACACACACACACACACACACACACACACACACACACACACACACACATACACACACCCCCCACACACACACACCCCCACACACACACACACCCACACACACACACACACACACACACACACACACACACACACACACACACACACACACACACACACACACACACACACACACACACACACACACACACACACACACACACACACACACACACACACACACACACACACACACACACACACACACACACACACACACACACACACACACACACACACACACACACACACACACACACACACACACACACACACACACACACACACACACACACACACACACACACACGCGCGCGCGCGCACACACGCGCACACGCACACGCACACGCACACGCACACGCACACGCACACGCACACGCACACGCACACGCACACGCACACGCACACGCACACGCACACGCACACGCACACGCACACGCACACCAACGCACACGCACACGCACACGCACACGCACACGCACACGCACACGCACACGCACACGCACACGCACACGCACACGCACACGCACACCGCACACGCACACGCACACGCACACGCACACGCACACGCACAAGCACACGCACACGCACACGCACACGCACACGCACACGCACACGCACACGCACACGCACACGCACACGCACACGCACACGCACACGCACACACACACACACACTGAGCCTATTGCTAAAATGCAATTCCTTTTCATTTCAACAAAACGAATCAGTTTTTCAGCATTTAATTAGAATTCAAGGATCCTTAAATACTGCCGCTTCAATTTAAGTTGTTTTTTAATAATATATGTCGATTTGCTCTGGTTCTGCTAGCAAAGCGCTGTTCTGCCAGTGTACCTAGTGCTAAAGTGCAACTCCTTTTCTAAAAACGAATCAGTCTTTCAGCATTTAATTAGAAATCAATGAGCCCTAAATACTGTCGGTTCAATTTAATTAAACTGTTTTCGAATAATGTCGATTTGGCCTGGTTCTGCTACTGAGCGTAGTCCTAAAATGTGATTCTTTTTGACAAAACGAATCAGTTTTTCAGTACATAATTAGAATTCAAGGTGCTTTAAATTCTACCGGTTCAATTTAATCTGTTTTTTAATAATGGATGTCGATTTGGCCTGGTTCTTCCACTGAGCCTGGTTCTGCCACTGAGCCTGGTTCTGCCATTGAGCCTGGTTCTGCCATTGAGCCTAGTGCTAAAATGCAATTCCTTTTCACAAAACGAATCAGTTTTTCAGAATTAAATTAGAATTCAACGAGCCTTAAATTCTGCCGGTTTAATTTAAACCGTTTTCGAATAATAGATGTCGATTTGATCTGGTTCTGCTAGCAAAACGCGTTTCTGCTATTGAGCCAAGTGTTAAAATGTGATTCCTTTTGACAAAACGAATCAGTCAGTTTTTCAGCATTTAATTAGAATTCAAGGATCCCTAAATTCTGCCGGTTCAATTGAAGTAGTCCTATAATAATAAATATCGATTTGGTCTGGTTCTGCCACTGTACCTAGTGCTAAAATGCAACTCGTTTTCTCAAAACGAATCAGTTTTTCAGCATTTAATTAGAAATCAATGAGCCTTAAATACTGCCGGTTCAATTTATACTGTTTTCGAATAATGTCGATTTGGCCTGGTTCTGCTACTGAGCGTAGTCCTAAAATGTGATTCTTTTTCACAAAACGAAGCAGTTTTTCAGTACTTGATTAGAATTCAAGGAGCCTTAAATTCTACCGGTTCAATTTAAGCTATTTTTTAATAATGGATGTCGATTTGGCCTGGCTCTGCTGAATAAATGCGGTTCTGCCAGATAAACGCGGTTCTGCCAGATAAACGCGGTTCTGCCACTGAGCCTAGTGCTAAAATGCAATTCCTCTTCATTTTCACAAAACGAATCAGTTTTTCAGCATTTAATTAGAATTCAAGGAGCCTTAAATACTGCCGGTTCAATTTAAACTGTTTTCGAATAATGTCGATTTGGCCTGGTTCCACTACTGAGCGTAGTCCTAAAATGTGATTATTTTTCACAAAACGTATCAGTTTTTCAGCCCTTGATTAGAATTCAAGGAGCCTTAAATTCTACCGGTTCAATTTAAGCTGTTTTTTAATAATAGATATCGATTTGGTCTGGTTCTGCTGAATAAATGCGGTTCTGCCAGATAAACGCGGTTTTGCCACTGAGCCTAGTGCTAAAATGCAATTCCTTTTCACAAAAGAATCAGTTTTTCAGCATTTAATTAGAAATGAATGAAGCTTAAATACTGCCAGTTCAATTTAAACTGTTTTCAAATAATGTCGATTTGGCCTGGCTCTGCTGCTGAGCGTAGTGCTAAAATGTGATTCGTTTTCACAAAACGAAGCAGTTTTTCAGTACTTGATTAGAATTCAAGGAACCTTAAATTCTACCTGTTTAATTTAAGCTATTTTTTAATAATGGATGTCGATTTGGCCTGGTTCTGCTGAATAAATGCGGTTCTGCCAGATAAACGCGGTTCTGCCACTGAGCCTAGTGCTAAAATGCAATTCCTCTTCATTTTCACAAAACGAATCAGTTTTTCAGCACTTGGTTAGAATTCAAGGAGCCATAAATTCTACCGGTTCAATTTAAGCTGTTTTTTAATAATAGATATCGATTTGGTCTGGTTCTGCTGAATAAATGCGGTTCTGCCAGATAAACGCGGTTTTGCCACTGAGCCTAGTGCTAAAATGCAATTCCTTTTCACAAAAGAATCAGTTTTTCAGCATTTAATTAGAAATGAATGAACCTTAAATACTGCCAGTTCAATTTAAACTGTTTTCAAATAATGTCGATTTGGCCTGGCTCTGCTGCTGAGCGTAGTGCTAAAATGTGATTCGTTTTCACAAAACGAAGCAGTTTTTCAGTACTTGATTAGAATTCAAGGAACCTTAAATTCTACCTGTTTAATTTAAGCTATTTTTTAATAATGGATGTCGATTTGGCCTGGTTCTGCTGAATAAATGCGGTTCTGCCAGATAAACGCGGTTCTGCCACTGAGCCTAGTGCTAAAATGCAATTCCTCTTCATTTTCACAAAACGAATCAGTTTTTCAGCATTTAATTATAATTCAAGGAGCCTTAAATCCTGCCGGTTTAATTTAAACTATTTTCGAATAATAGATGTCGTTTTGGTCTGGATCTGCTAGCAAAACGCGTTCTGCTATTGAGCCTAGTGGTAAGATGCAACTCCTTTTCTCAAAACGAATCAGTTTTTCAGCATTTAGTTAGAAATCAATGAGCCTTAAATACTGTCGGTTCAATTTTCGAATAATGTCTATTTGGCCTGGTTCTGCTACTGAGCGTAGTGCTAAAATGTGATTCGTTTTGACAAAACGAATCAGTTCTTCAGTACATAATTAGAATTCAAGGTGCTTTAAATTCTGGCGGTTCAACTTAATCTGTTTTTTAATAATAGATCTCGATTTGGCCTGGTTCTGCTAGCAAAACGCGGTTCTGCTACTGAGCCTAGTGCTAAAATGCAATTCCTTTTCACAAAACGAATCAGTTTTTCAGAATTAAATTAGAATTCAAGGAGCCTTAAATTCTGCCGGTTTAATTTAAACCGGTTTCGAATAATAGATGTCGATTTGATCTGGTTCTGCTAGCGAAACGCGTTTCTGCTATTGAGCCAAGTGTTAAAATGTGATTGTTTTTGACAAAACGAATCAGGTTTTCAGGATTTAATTAGAATTCATGGATCCTTAAATTCTGCCGCTTCAATTGAAGTAGTCTTATAATAATAAATATCGATTTGGTCTGGTTTTGCCACTACCAGCCCATTGGCTAGTATAACACATGAATCTGGCGACCAATTGCCGTTGAGTAGTATCCTGCTCACATTTTAGCGATACGTAGTATTTTAATGTTGTCGCAATCCCAAGATTTCCTGTACGGTTGACTTGGACTACCTAGTGCTAAAATGCAACTCCTTTTCTCAAAACGAATCAGTTTTTCAGCATTTAATTAGAAATCAATGAGCCTTAAGTACTGCCGGTTCAATTTAAACTGTTTTCGAATAATGTCGATTTGGCCTGGTTCTGCTACTGAGCGTAGTATTGAAATGTGATTCTTTTTCACAAAAGGAAGCACTTTTTCAGTACTTGATTAGAATTCAAGGACCCTTAAATTTTGCCGGTTCAATTTACACCGTTTTCGAATAATAGATGTCGATTTGGTCTGGTTCTGCTAGCACAACGCGTTTCTGCTATTGAGCCAAGTCTTAAAATGTGATTCCTTTTGACAAAACGAATCAGACTTTCAGCATTTAATAAGAATTCAAGGATCTTTAAATTCTGCCGGTTCAATTGAAGTAGTCCTATAATAATAAATATCGATTTGGTCTGGTTCTGCCACTGTACCTAATGCTAAAATGCAACTCGTTTGCTCAAAACGAATCAGTTTTTCAGCATTTAATTAGAAATCAATGAGCCTTAAATACTGCCGGTTCAATGTAAACTGCTTTCGAATAATGTCGATTTGGCCTGGTTCTACTACTGAGCGTAGTTCTAAAATGTGATTCTTTTTCACAAAACGAATCAGTTTTTCAGCACTTGATTAGAATTCAAGTAGCCTTAAATTCTAGCGGTTCAATTTAAACTGATTTCGAATAATAGATCTCGTTTTGGTCTGGTTCTGCTAGCAAAACGCGTTTCTGCTACTGAGCCTGGTGCTAAAATGCAATTCTTTTTCATTTTCACAAAACGAATCAGTTTTTGAGACTTAATTAGAATTCAAGTATCCTTAAATACTGCCGGTTCAATTGAAGGTGTTTTTCAATAATTAATGTCGATTTCCTCTGGTTCTGTTAGCAAAACGCAGTTCTGCCATTATACCTTGTGTTAAAATGCAACTCCTTTTCTCAAAACGAATCAGTTTTTCAGCATTTAATTAGAAATCAATGAGCCTTAAATACTGCCGGTTCAATTTATACTGTTTTCGAATAATGTCGATTTGGCCTGGTTCTGCTACTAAGCGTAGTCCTAAAATGTGATTCTTTTTCACAAAACGAATCAGTTTTTCAGTACTTGATTACAACTCAAGGAGCCTTAAATTCTACCGGCTCAATTTAAGCTATTTTTTAATAATAGATGTCGATTCGGCCTGGTTCTGCTGAATAAATGCGGTTCTGCCAGATAAACGCGGTTCTGGCACTAAGCCTATTGCTAAAATGCAATTCCTTTTCATTTTCACAAAACGAATCAGTTTTTCAGACTTAATTAGAATTCAAGGAGCGTTAAATACTGCCGGTTCGATTGAAGTTGTTTTTTAATAATAAATGTCGATTTGCTCTGGTTCTGCTGAATAATTCGGTTCTGACAGATAACCGCGGTTCTGCCACGGAACCTATTGTTAAAATGCCATTCCATTTCATTTTGACAAAACGAATCAGTTTTTCAGACTTAATTAGAATTCAAGTATCATTAAATACTGCCGGTTCAATTTAAGCTGTTTTCGAATAATGTCGATTTGGCCTGGTTCTGCTACTGAGCGTAGTCCTAAAATGTGATTCTTTTTCACAAAACGAAGCAGTTTTTCAGTACTTGATTAGAATTCAAGGAGCGTTAAATTCTACCGGCTCAATTTAAGCTATTTTTTAATAATAGTTGTCGATTTAGCCTGGTTCTGCTGAATAATTGCGGTTCTGCCAGATAAACGCGGTTCTGGCACTGAGCCTATTGCTAAAATGCAATTCCTTTTCATTTTGACAAAACGAATCAGTTTTTCAGACTTAATTAGAATTCAAGTATCCTTAAATACTGCCGGTTCAATTGAAGGTGTTTTTCAATAATAAATGTCGATTTCCTCTGGTTCTGCTAGCAAAACGCAGTTCTGCCATTGTACCTTGTGTTAAAATGCAACTCCTTTTCTCAAAACGAATCAGTTTTTCAGCATTTAATTAGAAATCAATGAGCCTTTAATACTGCCGGTTCAATGTAAACTGTTTTCGAATAATTTCGATTTGGCCTGGTTCTGCTACTAAGCGTAGTCCTAAAATGTGATTCTTTTTCACAAAACGAATCAGTTTTTCAGTACTTGATTACAATTCAAGGAGCCTTAAATTCTACCGGCTCAATTTAAGCTATTTTTTAATAATAGATGTCGATTTGGCCTGGTTCTGCTGAATAAATGCGGTTCTGCCAGATAAACGCGGTTCTGGCACTGAGCCTATTGCTAAATTGCAATTCCTTTTCATTTTCACAAAACGAATCAGTTTTTCAGACTTAATTAGAATTCAAGGAGCGTTAAATACTGCCGGTTCGATTGAAGTTGTTTTTTAATAATAAATGTCGATTTGCTCTGGTTCTGCTGAATAATTCGGTTCTGACAGATAACCGCGGTTCTGCCACGGAACCTATTGTTAAAATGCAATTCCATTTCATTTTGACACAACGAATCAGTTTTTCAGACTTAATTAGAATTCAAGTATCCTTAAATACTGCCGGTTCAATTTAAACTGTTTTCGAATGTCGATTTGGCCTGGTTCTGCTACTAAGCGTAGTCCTAAAATGTGATTCTTTTTCACAAAACGAATTAGTTTTTCAGTACTTGATTAGAATTCAAGGAGCCTTAAATTCTACCGGCTCAATTTAAGCTATTTGTTAATAATAGATGTCGATTTGGCCTGGTTCTGCTGAATAAATGCGGTTCTGCCAGATAAACGCGGTTCTGGCACTGAGCCTATTGCTAAAATGCAATTCCTTTTCATTTTCACAAAACGAATCAGTTTTTCAGACTTAATTAGAATTCAAGGAGCGTTTAATACTGCCGGTTCGATTGAAGTTGTTTTTAATAATAAATGTCGATTTGCTCTGGTTCCGCTAGCAAAACGCGGTTTGCCACTTTACCTAGTGCTAAAATGCAACTCCTTTTCACAAAACGAATCAGTTTGTCAGCATTTAATTAGAAATCAATGAGCCTTGCTGCCGGTTCAATTTAAACTGTTTTCGAATAATGTCGTTTTTTCCTGGTTCTGCTACTGGGCGTAGTGCTAAAATGTGAATCTTTTTGACAAAACGAATCAGTTTTTCAGTACGTAATTAGAAATCAAGGTGCCCTAAATTCTGCCGGTTCAATTTAAACTATTTTCGAATAATAGATGTCGTTTTGGTCTGGTTCTGCTAGCAAAACGCTTGTATGCTATTGAGCCTAGTGTTCAAATGTGATTCCTTGTGACAAAACGAATCAGTTTTTCAGCATTTAATTAGAATTCAAGGATCCTTAAATTCTGCCGGTTCAATTGAAGTAGTCTTATAATAATAAATATCGATTTGGTCTGGTTCTGCCACTGTACCTAGTGCTAAAATGCAACTCCTTTTCTCAAAACGAATCAGTTTTTTAGCATTTAATTAGAAATCAATGAGCCTTAAATACTGCCGGTTCAATTTAAACTGTTTTCGAATAATGTCGATTTGGCCTGGTTCTGCTACTGAGCGTAGTCCTAATATGTGATTCTTTTTGACAAAACGAATCAGTTTTTCAGTACGTAATTAGAATTCAAGGTGCCCTAAATTCTGAAGGTTCAATTTAAGCTATTTTCGAATAATAGATGTCGATTTGGTCTGGTTCTGCTAGCAAAACGCTTGTATGCTATTGAGCCTAGTGTTCAAATGTGATTCCTTGTGACAAAAGGAATCAGGTTTTCAGCATTTAATTAGAATTCAAGGATCCTTAAATTCTGCCGGTTCAATTGAAGTAGTCTTATAATAATAAATATCGATTTGGCCTGGTTCTGCTACTGAGCGTAGTCCTAAAATGTGATTCATTTTCACAAAACGAATCAGTTTTTCAGCACTTGATTAGAATTCAAGGAGCCTTGAATTCTACCGGTTGAATTTAAGCTATTTTTTAATAATGGATGTCGATTTGGCCTGGTTCTGCTGAATAAATGCGGTTCTGCCACTGAGCCTAGTGCTAAAATGCAATTTCTTTTCATTTTAACAAAACGAATCAGTTTTTCAGCATTTAATTAGAATTCAAGGAGCCTTAAATACAGCCGGTTCAATTTAAGTTGTTTTTTAATAATAAATGTCGATTTGCTCTGGTTCTGCTAGCAAAGCGCTGTTCTGCCAGTGTACCTAGTTCTAAAGTGCAACTCCTTTTCTAAAAACGAATGTCTTTCAGCATTTAATTAGAAATCAATAAGCCTTAAATACTGCAGGTTCAATTTAAACTGTTTTCGAATAATGTCGATTTGGCCTGGTTCTACTACTGAGCGTAGTCCTAAAATGTGATTCTTTTTCACAAAACGAATCAGTTTTTCAGTACTTGCTTAGAATTCAAGGAGCCTTAAATTCTACCGGCTCAATTTAAGCTATTTTTTAATAATAGATGTCGATTTGTCCTGGTTCTTCTGAATAAATGCGGTTCTGCCAGATAAACGCGGTTCTGGCACTGAGCCTATTGCTAAAATGCAATTCCTTTTCATTTTCACAAAACGAATCAGTTTTTCAGACTTAATTAGAATTCAAGGAGCGTTAAATACTGCCGGTTCAATTGAAGTTGTTTTTCAAAAATTAATGTCGATTTCCTCTGGTTCTGCTAGCAAAACGCAGTTCTACCATTATACCTTGTGTTAAAATGCAACTCCTTTTCTCAAAACGATTCAGTTTTTCAGCATTTAATTAGAAATCAATGAGGCTTAAATACTACCGGTTCAATTTAAACTGTTTTCGAATAATGTCGATTTGGCCTGGTTTAGCTACTGAGCGTGGTGCTAATATCTGATTCTTTCTGACAAAACGAATCAATTTTTCAGTACGTAATTAGAATTCAAGGTGCCCTAAATTCTGTCGGTTCAATTTAAGCTATTTTCGAATAATAGATGTCGATTTGGTCTGGTTCTGTTAGCAAAACGTTTGTATGCTACTGAGCCTTGTGCTAAAATGTGATTCTTTTTGACAAAACGAATCAGTTTTTCAGCAGTTAATTAGAATTCAAGGCGTCTTAAATTCTGCCGGTTCAATTTAAGCTGCTTTTTAATAATATATATCGATTTGCTCTGGTTCTGCTATCAAAACGCTTGAATGCTACTGAGCCTAGTGCAAATATGTGATTCTTTTTGACAAAACGAATCACTTTTGCAGTAGATACGTAATCTAGGTGCCCTAAATTCTGCCGGTTCAATTTAAGCTATTTTCGAATAATAGATGTCGATTTGGTCTGGTTCTGCTAGCAAAACGCTTGTATGCTACCGAGCTTAGTGCTCAAATGTGATTCCTTTTCTCAAAAGGAATCAGTTTTTCAGCATTTAATTAGAAAGCAGGGAGCCTTAAATACTGCCGGTTCAATTTAAGCTGTTTTCGAATAATAGGTGTCGATTTGGTCTGGTTCTGCTAGCAAAACGCGTGTATGCTACTGAGCCTAGTGCTAAAATGTGATTCTTTTTCACAAAACGAACCAGTTTTTCAGCATTTAATTAGAATTCAAGGAGCCTTAAATTCTGCCGGTTCAATTGAAGTTGTTTTTTAATAATAAATGTCGATTTGCTCTGGTTCTGCTGCACAACGCAGTTCTGCCACTGTACTTTGTTGAACACAGCTAAAAGAAAATAAATAATTAGAATATTATACACTATGTCATTATTACTTCCCTAGATGTATCCGATCCAGTGTCTCCAAAAAGCGTCCTCCAGTTCCAATCAACTCAGCTGAAATTGAAAAAGAAGGAAAGATTATATTATAGTTTAAGAATCAACTAGATAAAACATTACAAAAACTTATATACAGGCAGTTTTCATGCAAGACTGACAAGAAAATAATTTTCTTGGCAGTGCAACAACAAAAACAGGCAAATTACAAACATTACTATTTCTTCGCAAAGTTCATATGCTCTGCATAATAACCATTTGCAAAACATGCAAACATGTTGAAATATGCAGAATAAATGAATTTTCAGCATGCACATACACTATTATTAACAAAATTTAACAACTTTTGCCATTGTTGACAGTTTTTGAAAAACTTTTACAACATGAATAATTTTGTATAATTTGCACATTTCCTGCAAATTACTTATGTTGTAACTATTTAATAGGACATAAAAAACACTATTATTTACGTACCTGAATAATAATACCAAGATTTGTGGCGAAAAACACAAAAATTACACGGCACGAACGCATTCGGAAAACGCGATCGCGACTGTCAAATTGACTCGCGAAAAGGTCAATTTGGTAAAATCAAATGCGCGCAACCTGTTGGTGATACTCAGAAAACGCGAGATTCACCAGGTAAGCAATATTTAAGAAAAAAAGGTGAAATTAATTCACATAATGAGTGGGAAAAAGAAAGATGTGGGAGCGAGACAGGGGAAACTTTTGAGAAAATTTGCGTTCCAGACAGGAAATTGTCATAATATGGCAGGACGCCGCCATATTGATAATTTTCAGAAAAATTGAAATATTAAAATAGATACATGAGGAAAATTTGTGGATAATAGAAAATAAATTAATTGAGATAATTTCGCTTATGTGGACATAATTGTATATGTCAGTCGAGCACGAAAAATATGTTAAATATTTTTCGTGTGGAACTCATGTCAAAATGGCCGCTCAGAGCCTATAAAAAGGAGGTTCCCCCTGAACAAACTCTCGTTAGTTTGACAGCGATCATAAATGCAAAACGCATAAGATCAAGTGGAAGAATTTCTCAAGGTTAAATAGTGATATTCAGTGGTCTTAGATATTAGCATAAATATATAGTACCCAGGTACAATATTTTACATGCTACAGGTGGTGTGTAAAGAAAAATCTTTGTGGGAAAAAGATTGGTTTGGTCAAGGAATCCAGCTAAGTATTTATGGTTTATATGTGAATTAATTAATTTTTGGTGGCAGAATAATTTAGATTAGGTTTCTTTACATGCTAGCCTGGCATTTTACTGCTACATGTAGAGAAACACATTAAGTTAAGTTATGATTAAGAGTGTTTACAAATAAGAGTGAATTTTAATCTAAATTCTGCTAGCATAGAAGCTAAATACATGCCACGATTTGGTATGTTAGCGATACATGTGAGCAGAGACTAATTAAGTAGTATAAGTATAGTGGAAAAAAAGGAAACGCCATAAAATATCAAGTGGAGTATACGCATCATATGCAATTAAGCTATTTGCATACATACTCAAAGTTGTTTAACGTAGACTAAGTCGTAATTTAGGAATTTATTAGTCAATAAAGTGACAGTGAACACAAGCACCCATTCTTTTATTTTCATACACCGCTACACTAACCGTCCTAAAAGTCCCGTAATATAGCTGCAGTTGTTCAATTGCCGCTAGATTACAAAACATTTTTTGGTGGTTCCATCCAGGAATGTGTGCCTGTTCACTGTTGCGATTGAGATTAATTCCAATAACGACCAGTAGTGAAGAAAGTTTTTATTTTTATTTGGGTCCTAACTGATTATCAGGACATGAATTATATCTTGTGACATTGCTACAAGTCGTGTTTACACACTGGGCAGTGAATTATTATAACCAATTTAATTAATTTGTGCTACAATTTATGCTTAGACGTGGCAGTTCTAGTTAAAAACCATCGAAAAGTAATTTTTAACTGTGCTTAGACGCGGCAGTTCTAGCTAAAACTTTTCGAGTGCCTAGACGTGGCAGCTCGAATAAACATATTGAAAATTCTGCTACAATTACTGAACTTACATGTCAGTGATTCGTGATATCTAGGTGGTTAAATAAATTAAATAGAAGTTGCTTCAACAAATCACCCAAATATTTTAGACGTCAATTTGGTCAAACGTGGCATCAAGTACGGCGAAAATTAATTAATTAAAAGTAAATTTAGAATTAAAGGAAAAATTAATTTAAGTAAAAGTTGTGCCTATATACGGCATGGAATGAATACCAGTAGTTCTTAAAAAGTTTATAACAGTTGTGCTCACACTGTTATTTAGCGGTCTTCACCATCTACTATCATCAATTTACTTCTACTGATTTATAATTTATTTTACATGTGGCATTAAAATTAAGTTAGTGCAATACTTATAATTGATATCACACGTGGTATTGAAGTGCGGCAAATAGTTCTTTCACAAATTGTGCTACCAGTTGTGCCCGCACATAGCAGCACAGCAGTAAGAACATTTTAAACGAATTTGTGACCACGCGTGCTACTTAAGCAATAGAAATCTTTATTGCCAATTTGCGCATCCTCGTATTATCAACGTATTACGAACACGTTTTGCGACGGAAAGCGTGCTGCGTAGTAGAATAGAGAGATTGATTGAAAATGGAAAGAAAACGAACCTTGTTAAAAGAACAAAAATGACAGAGTTGAAGAAACTATGGGAAGTATGTAGTGATACAGATATGGCAATCAATCAGGTTTTATTAGAAAGTTCTGATGATGAGCCACATCACTATCTAACCCAAGATAATCATAAAAAAACAGAACTAAAATATTCCGAATATATGGGAGAATTAGTTGAAGGACTGCGGAAATTCGTGCCAGCTATTGAAACGTCAAGCACGGGAACAGTGCCGATTCACTCGACAACTGTTGTTCAACGGGAATCTTTCCTTCCTCGAATTCAGTTGCCCAAATATAACGGCAACTACGACTTATGGCGATCATTTCATGATCTATTCGTTTCTCTTGTTCATGATAATACAAAGCTAACACCAGTTCAGAAGCTGCATCATCTGAAATCTTGTTTAGTGTGTGATGCCGAGAAATTGTTACGACATACCCCAGTGACAAATGAATATTATATGCCAGCATGGAACAAGCTGAAAGCTAGGTATGAGAACAAGAGAATTTTAGTTATTCATCAGTTAAAGGTCTTAGTCAACCAAGTAAAACTAAATTCAGAGTCAGCAAAGGGACTCAAGTCAATAATCGATACAACAGATGAATGTATTCAACAATTAACAAGCTTAGAGGTTGATACTACATCCTGGGATGTACTCTTGATACATCTGTTAGTACAGAAATATCCATTTATTACTCTAAAACTATGGGAGGAAGAACAGGGAGGAACACAAGAGTTACCAACCTTCGAATCATTCAACGAATTTTTGAATACTCGTTTACGAATTTTAGAATCAATAGCAGATAATATAGTTAAGTCCACACAACATAAACCAAGTACCACATCAGAAGTAACAAAATCTTATCATACTACAAAAGAAGTCAAATGCCCAGCATGCAATTCAAAACATTTCGTTCAAAAGTGTCCGAACTATCGAGAGATGAACATACCATCCAGATACCAGATACTTACAGCAGCAGGACGATGTTTTAATTGCTTAGGCATTCACCACATTAATAGCTGTAGTAGTAAATACAGATGTTTAAGATGTAATAAAAGACATCATACCACACTCCATGAAGATAACAGGGACAAACCCGAATTGTCAGCTGTCAATAATGAGCGTAAATCAGCACAGGCCAAGTCAAGGTTGAGCACAGGTCAAGGTAGTCAATCTAGCATTTCGAAGGAAAGTTCTTCTCGGTTACAGTCAGTAAACAATACCGACGACTTAAACACTAGTCACAACTTTGTAACCAGAGAAAGTCACAATGCCTTGCTAGCAACAGCACTGGTAGTGGCACAATCAAAAGGCGGGACGTCACATGTCTTACGATGTTTGGTAGACACTGGCTCGCAATCATCTCTCTTTACGGAGGAAGCCTGCAGGAAACTAGGAGCTGAACGAAGCCCAACTTCAGTGTCAATTACAAGCTTAAACACTAGCCACACAGCCATTTCAAGGCACCAAACCACACTCACACTTCGATCTAGAAAGGCAAAGTCTGCTGAAGCATTGGAAGAAAACTTTCTAATACTGAAGAAAATTACAGATCCCTTGCCATCCTGAATAGTCTCTAAAGAGGAATGCTCAATTCTAAACAAGCTACCACTAGCAGATCCCACCTTTTGGAAACCCGGAAAAATAGATGCGTTATTGGGAGCAAGAATATATGCCCAAATGCTGAGAACCGGTATTCAGCAGGGATCAAATACAACCCCTACAGCAATCAACACAATATTTGGTTGGATACTGTTAGGGTCTATAGCAGATATCTCAGAGCGCAATACATTATCATTCACTATTACCACTGATGAGTTGGCCCTGCTACTTAAGAAGTTTTGGGAAACAGAAGAGTTTCCTACAAATCCAATTTTCAACAAGGAAGACAAAGAATGTCTTCAAAGTTATCAACTCAATCACCAAAGACTTCACAATGGAACATATCAGGTTAAGTTACCATTTGTGAATAACGAAGTTCCTAGCTTAGGATCATCACGATCCCAAGCAGTCAAACGATTTCACGGAATCCAACGACAACTTGAAAGGGATCCAGAGTTAAACAAGAAAAAAGCTAGAATTGGTCTCTAAGACCAATTGTTATGATCCCCTAGATGAATGCCCGTATTAAATTTCGTATGGTCACCGATCTATTCAAGTTTGATTTTGAAGTTGTTTTTCGCATATATTTCTAAAACGGTTTGTCGCACAGAAAAAATGATTATAACCAATTTTATAGGATTTCGTATTCTGCAGAAGTTTTTAGTACAATAAAAATGTCTTGGACTAATCGTTTTTAAAATATTCGTAAAAAACCTAAATTTTTATATGGCAACACCAAGAAGGAGTTGCCCGATTTAGTCCATTTTCGAACTTAATTTTACTTTTTTTTTTAAAGTCCGTGTACAAAATTTCAGCTCTCTAAGTGTACGCGTTCTCGAGTTATCGTGCGCACGGACGGACGGACATGCAAAAATCAAAATAACTTTTAATATTATGAATGGTTGTCCAATCCATTTTGCTCTACCATCATTATTTCGAGGTGTTACAAACGGAATGACAAACTTAGTATACCCCTATAGATTTCATCTAGGGTATAAAAAGGAGTATGAGAAATGTTTAGATGAATATTTCCAGTTGGGACACATGAAAGGAATACCTGCTCCCAACAGCAATGAGCCGCATTATTATATACCTCATCATGCCGTTGTCAAGGAAAGCACGACATCCAAGGTGAGAGTAGTATTTGATGCATCAGCGAAGACGTCAAATGGCAAATCGCTTAATGAGTTCTTTCTAAAGGGACCAGTCTTACAGCCTAAACTGTTCGCCACGTTGCTCAACTGGCGAAAATACAAGATCGCTATGAATGCGGACATCGAAAAGATGTATCGTATGATTACAATGCATCCAGAGCATCGTGCGTTTCAGCGAATTATTTGGACACATCCCAAAACAAATGAGATTCAGGATTTCCAGCTGAACACGGTGACATTTGGAACATGATCGGCACCATACTTCATTCAAACGCTGCAACAGCTAGCTAATGATGAAAAGCAAAGATGGCCCTTAGCTTCAAAGGTCAATACTACCGATTTGTATGTAGACGACCTACTCACTGGAGCTGACAATATTACGGATGCTAAATACTTGTTAAAAGAACTAATTAGTATGCTTAGAACAGGAGGATTCAATCTGAGGAAATGGACAAGCAACAATTCGGACTGGCTAAAACATCTTCCGTCAGAACAACACGAATTTAAGGATACTTTAATGATTTCGGATACGGAATCAGTTAAGCCATTAGGAATTCGTTGGCATCCTAATTTGGATACGTTTTCCTTCTTAATTAAACCATGGGCAGCTCACGCCAAGGTAACCAGATGAACCATTTTGTCAGATATGGCATCACTGTATGATCCCTTGAGCTGGTTAGCATCAGTTGTAATCACAGCAAAAGTGCTCATGCAATCATTGGACAATAAGGTCTCAGAAGTACTTGAACAACAATGGCACATATTTAAAAAGAACTTAAATAGTATAGAAGATTTACAAATTCTTAGATGGATTCAGTATTCATCTAATGCTCGCATCCAAATACATGGATCTTGTGATGCATATACAAAAGCATTTGCTGCAGCTGTTTATCTGCGTGTAGAGAACCATAATGGGTCAATCAAAACAAATTTTGCTTACAGCAAAAACAAGGGTAGCTCCAATAAAGCCAACAACAATCCCACAATTAGAGCTCAACGGAGCTCTCTTACTTGCAAGACTGCTTCAGGCTACAATTAAAGGTATGCGCTTACAAAACGTGCTAATTTTCGCCTGAACAGATTCCATGATCGTTTTGCAATGGATCAAGGAACATTCTGCACGATGGAAGATCTATGTTGCTAATCGAGTGGTCGAAATTCAGGACATTGTGCGAATTGAACAATGGCGGCACGTGTCCACGAAACACAACCCTGCAGACTTGGCTTCAAGTGGTGTATCTGCTGCCGAGTTGAAGAATAATGACTCATGGTGGCATGGACCATTATGGTTGTCAGAAGTTGAAATGAAATGGCTGAAATTTAAAGAAATTTCGGAGCAAACAGAGCTAGAAGCTAAAGAACCTATTACAATAAATCTTTTAACAAATTTAGAAAATAATTTTCTTCAACGATATTCATCGTATACTCGCCTCGTTCGCATAGTAGCTGTCATACAGCGTTTAATATATAATTGTCGGCATCCTCATAACAAACGCTTAAAGTATATCGAAACGATGGAATGGAACCAGGCAGAACTAACAATATTTAAACTTGTACAACAAACATATAACAGGAAACACCCAATCATCTTACCCATGATCATCACGTTACATTAATTTTAATCGACAAGCTACATGTAGAAACACTACATGGTGGTCCATCACTAGTTCTCAGCACAAGTCGAGATCGTTATTGGACTGTAGATGCAAGACGTTGCATCACTAGTCGATTACACAAATGCATTATATGTTTCAAACATCGCGCGACGACTAGAAGCCAGTTGATGGGAAATCTACCAACTCCCCGAGTTACTGAAACAAAGCCATTTATGAAAGTGGGTATTGATTATGCCGGACCTGTAGCGATAGAAACGTCAAATCTACGAAACGCCAAGTTACAGAAGGCATACTTCTGCATTTTTATTTGTATGGCTACGAAAGCCGTACACATAGAATTAGTGTCCAATCTCACATCTGAAGCATTCCTCGCCGCCTTAAAATGCTTTGTAGCTAGCAGAGGACTATGTAGCGATATATATTCAGATTGTGACACTAACTTTATTGGTGGAAAATCTATCCTAGAAAAAGATCTTCGAGATGCAATTCGGGGCTCAACTCCAGAAGCAGCACAATATTTTGCTTCCAAACAAATCAAATGGCATTTTAATCCTCCAGCCTCTCCACACTTTGGAGGGATATGGGAAGCTGGAGTGAAGTCAATAAAGCATCACTTACGACGAACGTTACAACATTCTAAATGTACGTTTGAAGAATATTCAACAGTCCTGGCTCAGGTCGAAGCGTGTCTAAATTCTAGACCGTTATGCTATGTTAGGAATGATCCAGGGGATTTGTTTATTCTGACACCTGGACATTTCTTGATTGGCCAAGCACTTAATGCGATTCCAGAGCCAGACCATACAAACGAGTCATTAGTACCTTCCAAACGATGGAAGTACACTCAGCAACTCTCAATTTTGGGATAAATGGTCAAGTGATTACCTTCACCAACTCCAAAATCGGTCTAAATGGTATACAAGGCAACCGAACATTCATGTGGGAGATGTTGTTCTTGTTAAAACTGATCATGTGCGACCCACTAGTTGGACAATGGGCATAATCGAACAAGTTCATCCAGGTGCAGATGAGCTGGTACGGGTAGTACGTGTTAAAACGCGAAACGGTAGCTTTTTACGACCAATTTCAAGAATTAGTCCTCTACCATTAGCATCAGATTAACTACCCGTTATTAGTGTCGTCGTATGTCTGTCCATGTGAACTACTGTTGGCTGACTGCTGTTTGCAATATGTTGTACTATACTGACAAGTTATCATTTCAGATGTCTTTTATTTACGAACAAGATGATACACTCCATATTTTGGAAGATATACAATTTAGTTCACCAGGAAGTCCGGAGCTGAGGTTGTTACGAGATCTAGACTGTGATGTTTTCGGGATACCTCGTCAGGAGCTTTCCCACGAACTGATGCCAAGCGGAAGCAGAAACCCACCAGCAACCAGGCAGGAATTAACCCACGAGCCGACCGCAAGCGGCAGCGGAAACCCACCAGCAACTCGAGTTATTACGGATCCAGAACAATTATTTATCGGTCAAACACCTTTTAGAGATCCACATCCAGAGCAGACAGCCGTCGTTAACGGCAATCGAATCTCCGCTCTAACCAGCCTTCTTGCGACAACAACGACGAAGGAGTTTGAAATGAGGGCAAACAACAGTTATCAACGGTTTGTTACACGAGAACGCATAGACATATACCTGCCAAGATATGTGCTTCAGCGCATAGATGTTCGTGCGATACAATGACGAAGGAATCGCGAAAAAACTATCAACTCGCCGGACAAGTACTAGGTTCGACTAAAAGTAAGAAAGGATGGAAACATGATATTCCATCATTACCATAAGAGGGGTATACGCCAATTAAAGCAATCGTTGGTTGAACAAACTGTTCAACGGGGGGGAGTATGTTGAACACAGCTAAAAGAAAATAAATAATTAGAATATTATACACTATGTATTTACTACTTCCCGAGACGTATCCGATCCAGTGTCTCCAAAAAGCGTCCTCCAGATCCAATCAACTCAGCTGAAATTGAAAAATACGGAAAGATTATATATTAGTTTAAGAATCAACTAGATAAAACATTACAAAAACTTATATACAGACAGTTTTCATGCAAGACTGACAAGAAAATAAATTTCTTGGCAGTGCAACAACAAAAACAGGCAAATTACAAACATTACTATTTCTTCGCAAAGTTCATATGCTCTGCATAATAACCATTTGCAAAACATGCAAACATGTTGAAATATGCAGAATAAATGAATTTTCAGCATGCACATACACTATTATTAACAAAATTTAACAACTTTTGCCATTGTTG